>JAPVRG010041287.1:967-11980 GCA_029783565.1 Rhagoletis cerasi
AATATTTTATTTGATTTTCTATACTTCTTAAAAAAGACCTCTCATTGTGGAAGTGTGTAGTTCTGTATGTCTTTTAAAAAATGGATCATCTTTCTGGTGGTATTTATTACATCTATTTTACTAAAAAAAATCTGTGGACTATTTCTGATATTGTGAAATTGTGTTTTGAAAATATGAAAATATTAATATTATTTTATACCTTTGAAGGACCGAAAGTGACATGCCAGCGCAAGTCATGGGGCTAGATTTTGAATATGTCCTGGCAACATCATTTATGTTTATAAAAATATGCTTTGTATATAGCTCACTAGATTGAAACTATTTTTTTTAATTTTTATTTTCATTATATCACATGTATATAATATTTTAAAAGAATGGACAAAGGTCTATAAACGTTATAGAAATTATTGCGGAAAAATGTTGCAGAGAATCGTATGCTCCCGTGGAAGACGAGTAACTAGCAATCCTGAACTGATATCCTTCTTTTTCAAAGTCCTTAGAAACTCCTTGGAAGGACTTTGAATTTGAATACTTATGTTATGTATTCAGCTTCTTTGAGAGGGTGTAAGTATCTAGAGCATTTTCATGCTTTCTTGCACTTATGTTTGCAAATAATATACCACTTTTTGTTGGGGCAACTGGAGATGCATTGAAATTTTTCGTCATATTTTTGGCCAATATGTAATGTTCTACAGCTGCGTCGCTTTTACCAAATTAAGGGGCAGATTTGTAACTATGGACTATGGGGAAATTGTATGATAACAACTGTTTCATTTACAACAAAATGACCGTAAAACAAAAGAACTAAAATACTTGATTGTTTCTTAAAAAATTTACTTTTTAGTAGGGACCGATATCATTATAGGTAAAATAATTTAAATCAGCATTTAATCATAATTTAATGTTTTTTATTTATTGCGCTTAAAAAGTAACCAAAATTATTATTCAATTTTCATTTTTTCCATCACAAATAATGTTACCAGTTACATAAACCGAGACATGCTGAATAATAGTGCGCTCTCCTTTACACTTTTTTTTAAAACTTCCAAAGTAAATATATGCTTGTACACATACCTTATTGGAAAGCGTATGAAGCTCAAAAGTTCAAACTTTAATGTTTTACCGTAAATAATTCATGTAAAATTTAACTACTACTATAACTACGGATAATATTTATTTATAATTTATACCTTTTTTACATGTACCCATTTCAAATTGGATTTTTACATCAACAAACGTGTCGATGTAACTTTTACCGCTTTCACCTGCAACCAACTAGATGCCAAAAGAGCTGAAACAAAGGATTGAAGATTATTTCCAGACATCATGGTCACTTAACCATGGCATTGATATTTACGAGGTGAGTACATACAAACAAGAATAAAAAAATATAACAGCTCAACCATTTTACGACCCATTTACAACACTAATTTACTCACGTGCATACACATGAATATAGGTACGAGTTTATTTACATGCACATGGCGCAATTGTTAGTTAGCAAACGTCATGGTTAATGCTAAAATATTTATGGCAGACAACCACAAAGTGCCAACACAACTGCTGTCTACTACTACTACGAGTACGAATACTAATACGCGCGTAATGTCTGCAGCACATGCTCTGCTTAATGTAGTGCTTGCGGCTAACTGTTGCACACATTTAGAAAATTCTGCTACGAGTGCATGGCCAGTCGTATGCTTATGTATATATGCATATATGTACAAAACCTTAAGACTTATATTTTTACGCTCCTTCGTTTTATTTTTAAAAATTTCTCTCAACAATAAATACATTTTTGTCTTGAACATTGCTACCAGCATATCCCTATCATTTGTAGGTTTACGCATTGTCGGCTTGCCTGACATTTGCATAAAGTGTAAATGACGCGGGTTTTTGCAATGGCATACATTCAAATACATTTGATACTCCAGTGTCTGACAGCGGAAATGTGGAGACGTCATGGAATGCTTTACTTTGTCTAGCTATGGAATTTATTGTCACTGTATTAGTAAACTAGTAGCGCATTCCGGAGGTTTAATCTGAGTTGGGGTTTTGCAGTTTATATAAACTCTTTTTTTCGCTGAGCTAACGTAAGTTCATAATTTATGCTAAGAAAAAATGGTAATGATTTATTGTTTGGCGTGAAAAGGGTAAGAGTGAATATTTTTGCAAGAATTCAACGAACTTAGCTCAAAGAGAATGCAGTTTACAGACAGATTTGTTACACAAATAGAAGAAAAAAACATGGGTAATATGCTAGCTTTTTCTGTCGAGAAACTGTTTACGATCGAAAATATACATATCAATGCAAGCAACCGGACAATGTTTAGTCGAAAATTGGAAGAAAAAAGACACACAATTATTACAATTCTAGGCAAGCGATTGGTAAATGTATTATTTTGAAACAAAACTTGAAGCAACGATTTTGGAAAATCTTTCTGTCCATAAATTGTTGTTTCGAATCGATACGTATTCGACTGCCATTCTCTCTGGCTATCCTCTTTCAGATCCTATTTGATGACACACGTAGGCCCGATGGCCTGATGGTGAATCCGTTATGGCTCGTTGATTTCGACCGTATAGCTAGGAATAGGACAGAAAAAGAAAGTGTTATAGATCATTGATTACCGCAGACCATCAACAAATTCAAGTCTGGCAGAGACTTGGCAGTGGAAGAGAAAGTGGATGTTCTAAACTTCTTTGTCGCCTGTAGAGTTGCAGTAGTATTCGTTCGCTGGAAGTTCCATTCTTCCGACATATACCCCCATTAAGCTGTGGCCAGACATTATTCCTACAACTAGCCCAATTAGGGGCATTCCATTATCCTCTGTTGACTGAGAACGAAAAGGCCCTTCTACTGAGGTACTAGAAAGTTAAAATGTTCAACAAAAATATTCCCCTCGTAGTTTACCTAAAACTACTTAATGCAACCTATACCCAGAATGTAAGGATCACACTTTTTCCTTTTGCCGATTTGAAAAAGAAGTATGCAAAAGTAGAAACTTCCACCTCCCTAAAATAAAATTCAAACTCAAACTTTCGAAACACCGATATATGTATATTTTAGTTTTTGGTTCCCTCTATCAGAACTCGTTATCGGATCCTTTGATTATGTTGTATAGTGTAAATAGTTGTTGGAGTAGAAAAGTCATTATTGGTTAAGCAGTGCCTCTAATCCCACGAAGTAGATAAGCTGTAAATCTATGTATATGTATGTATGTGCAATGAAAATTCGTTTTAAATATTAGCCGTTACTGTATATCACTTGTTTCCTGAAAGAACTTATTTTAAGCCTTCTGCTTTGTTTCGAATTTGCCCCCACCTACAATGTTTTGAGTCATTTTGACCCAATAATAAAAATAAATAATTTTTAAAGTATAAACCCATTATTTTAATTTTAATTCAGTAATTGTTTTATTAACTAATGAATTACGAACAGATTTATGTAATTTTTATAAAAATACACTTTGTATATTTATATAAGCTTTTGGTTGCAGGTAGCACATGCATTTTAATATTTTCTTGAATTGAGTGTATATGGAGAAAATAAACGTTGCTGTATTTTATCTGACTTTGATCAAAGAAAGTTTTGTGAACGCTTCACCTGCTTTGAAAGTTCCGCTAGGTAAAGACTAAGTTTCCCAGATATTTAAAACTTCCATGTTGATTTATGTCCAAATTCGTAAAATTTAATCAATCGGGTTTGATTTATAAAACTTGGCTTTCAGGAATATTACTTGTCTTGAGTGTTGGCATCTCTTGCCATTGGCAGCTCGTTTGGAGTTGAATCCGGCAATTTTCCAAATTAAGATCATAGAATTTACTGCCGAGCATACTAAACGCTTAGTTTGAGACATTAGAATTATGTTAAAAAGAAAATAAATCTTGGTGTGTGTGTGTTTGAAAAAATTTAAAAATTATTTTTACCCAAGATCATAGCCACTGATGATTGTTACGAATAGATTACGCTATAGCTTAATTAGAATTACTTAACTGTGCAATAAAAGCATTTTTTCTTGAAATTTGGGTAATTTTGACCCAAACATTGTAGAAGGGTTAAGTAGTGTTAAAATTCTTGACTATGTCTGTAAACTGTGGCTGATTTGTCTTTCTTGCAAATTTACTCATTAACAATTTGTTTAGCAACTACATACATACGCATGTATGTAAATACGTCTCTATATTGCTTTTCGCCAGTTCATCTGAGTAAAATTTGGAAGATTATAACTCTTGTTTCAAATTTATTGATCTGTGCGATTCTTCTAGCAAATGAGTGATGTGTAGTTTTATTTGAAATAGATAATCCTCTTTTGGTTAGTGTAACCTTCAAGCGATTCAAATATCATGAAATATTAAAAGCTTAAAAATTAATATCGTATGCAACTTCACAACTAACCAAATATTTTCAAAAGGAAAATACTAAATACCAACACTTTCTGCTGGATAGTAGCTCATATAGATGAAACAATCTCGCATCAAATAAATTTTAATATATAAGCTTAAATACACTGGATGAAGAAACTTTAGTTAAAAAAGGATAAATTTTGTCATATTAAGTTTACAAAGAAAATACTTATATGAAAAGATTTTTGAGAATAACTATTTGTATTACATATGTATGTAGCTACACACATGTGTATACAAATAAAATGAACCATATATTGATATGCAAAAATTTATGGAAATCAATTTTCAAAGAAATTTATTTGTTCGTAACTGTGAGTTAGTACGTAATTGCCAGCAAAGTTTCTACATTTGTTATAATGGAAACCGGCATGAAAATATTTATGTACTCAGAAAATTATTATTCTGTGCTTAAATTTTTTGACTCATGTTCATATTTATTTGTTAGATACTAGCGGACACGGCGAACTTCGTGCCGCCCAAAATTAATTTTGTTGTTATTGTTTCTTCTTAATAGGTAAAAGTTTCAGTAAATTATGATTTAAAATTTTTTTTAATGTACGGCTTTTGGATAGGTAGGAGGCAACCTTTCAAAAAAAATTGTCTAATAAAGCTTTCTCAAGTATTTCTAAATCAAATATTTCTCAAATACCTTTTTTACAAATTTAGTTGAATTAAAACTTTCAAATAAATGGCAGCGCTCCTCCAAAATTGTTTCGACAGTAAGCTTTCCTAAACCTCTTTAGTTTGATACCCACATTATAATATTTGATTTAGCATATCAATTTAGTTAAATACAAATTTTCAAACAGGTGGCAACCCTCCTCAATAATATTTCAGTACCTGTATTAATTTTTTCTTTATCTTATCAAGTTACTTATACTAAAATTTTCAAGCAGGTGGCAGCTTCTTAAATTTTTAAAGTATTCAAATCGGACGATCCACTTTTATATACAGGGTGTCCAAAAAGTACCATGAAAAACTTGACAAGAAGGTAGGCGGGGTGTGGCTCCCTGATTGATGTTTACATAAAGTAATCAATTTTGTGAAGAAAAGGTAATACATTTAAAATTTTCCTCAGTAATTATCTTTAAGACACCTACCTTGCCTTGCAAGGTAATATGTCCGAACATGGCTAGAGAAATGATGCGGTAAGAGAAAATGGTAATAGAAGCAGATTATCGGTAATAGGTCTTCGCAAGGCGAAATACTTATTAACAAGAAAAATCTGATAATTTTATAAATCTAGCTAAATAGTATCTGCAGTAAAGAGCAGATTGAAAAAAAGGAGAAGGTCGAATGATCTCTGTCGAAGTAGCACTATCGCAGATTTCTGGGGTGAAATACAGAATAAATATGGCTAAATTACCAGCGCATTAGCCCCGTACCCTAACAGCTCTCTTTTGCATTTTCTAATTAATTCATGAGCAGAGAAGTGTTTAGAAGAGCAAACCTAATTTTAATATCCATCTATATATGCCAGTAAATATAGGAGGAAAGCAAGATTTATATAACAGAATTACTAGAGCTGTTTGACGGAAAAATTTGAATAAATAAAAAAAATTCCAGCAATAGTATCCGAGATTTCAGTAGGCTCCTGAGAATAAATTCCAGGTAGCTTTGCCTATTAAGAGCACAAGCGAATATAATTGAATATTACCATCACCTGGCATGTAGTCTACAAATGTAGTCACCATATAGTTAGTAAGGTGTCAATACCCGTTAGAGTGGTCCAGGAAGTCCTTTTTTTAATATTATTCAGTACTCAATCAAATTTGTGTTCTTGATTAAAAAATAAAATAAAATTTAGAGGTCGCTAGAGTACATTTTTTTTTTTTTACTTAAAATTACTCGTCCTTCAATCCGTGCGCATGCAAAATTCCTCTGAAAATTAAAGTTTTGTAAGATCTTATTATATGCTTTCGAGGCCGCTGAATATACTAAAAAAGTTATTTTTTCGATTCGGCTCTTACCTTTTTAGATAATACGAAAAAATAGAAAGAAAAAACGAGAAAAAAATCCGAATTTGCACTTTAAAATTTGATTATTTCTTAGAAAAAATTTGTCTTTTTTTTAAAGCCACCCATCTAGATTCTGGTTCAATAATTTGCTGATATCTCGAGAAGTAATAAACGTTAAGTCCTCTGCGATGACTGATTTTGTTTGCTAAGGTTATAGCTATACACATCATCATTGACATAAAATCAAATAATTTTTTTTATTATTTATTCGTATTATCTAAAAAGGTAAGAGCCGGATCGAAAAAAATAACTCTTTTAGTATATTCAGCGGCCTCGAAAGCACATTATATGATCTTACAAAACTTGAATTTTCAGAGGAATTTCGCTTGCGCACGGATTGAAGGACGAGTAATTTTAAGCAAAATAAAAATGGACTTGAGCGACCTCTAAATTTTATTTTATATTTTGAATCAAGTTATGTACTTTCATTTTTTAGCAAAAGGAACACAAATTTGCGTGAGCACTTAATAATGTTACAAAAAGAATTTTTTGGACCACTCTAATACCCATCCCCTAAGAATAGTTTTTTGGAAACAATTTTGCTTAAGGAATTAAACCCATAGAAACGGGCGTCGGACTAAAGTTAACAAAATAAAGATTTTATTGTCGATTTCAGCAGAATATCCTTTTTTTAAAAACATTTGTTCCCAAATTTCTTATTTAAATCAAAGAATCTTCTAAAAATCGGACTAGAAATTTTAGGAAGAAAGTTAAAAAATTGAAATTTCATTGTGGATTTCGGCAGAATATCTTTTCACTAACAACGTTTGTTCCGCAACTTTTTTTGTTTGTAAGAGAAAAAAGTCTTATTTTGAGGTTATTGCAAATGTTATTGAAACAATTTTTTTTTCTACAAAGTGCAGTATATGAGGAAGGGTGGTAGCCCGACGATGCATTTCAGATGGCAGCTTTGAACTTCATTGCACATTCACATTTTATAAGTTGTTTAAAAACATCAATCACATTCTCTTGGTTTGAGTAATGTCGCAGATATGAGCGTTACAGTAAAGGGATATTTTCGAATGTACACTATATGTATTTTATAGCAATGCTGGAAACTCTCTATAGTAGGGTTTCTGGTCCATGTGGTTTTTTAAAGTTCATACCCTGACTAATTTCATGTGTAAAGGCTTTTATGAAAGGACCATAGAGCCATCATTTTTTGTATAGAAAATTTTTATTTTGCTTCATATTACCCACAGTGTTTGTTACCTTTGCTTGGACCATGCGGCTTTTAAAACCTGTTTTAAATATATTTCGAAAACGAATACCTAATCTAAAAGCGGCTGCTTTTTAGAGGTCGGCAAACGGCTTGGAAAACCGCGGGTTTTAAATTTTCACGGTTGTTGACCTACACATTCTGTAAATCTAAACTGTATGTCTAAATTGTGTTTATATCTTTAAGATACACATAATTAATTTTTTTTGAAATAAATATGTAAAAATGTACACACAAGTATAACGGTTGGCGTAAACGTGTTTTTTTCATATGTTTAAATTATTCTCCATATAAATTCAAGCTTGCTACAAATACAAACTTCTGGCCGTCTACGCCCGAACACACGAAGATTAAACACACTGCTACTATAGTCAACTGAAGTTTTTATGTGCCAATTGAAAAACATATTTTCAGACAAAAATTAGAGAAATGAATATTTTGTAAACAATACTAAATGAAGCAACCCTGTATTGTATTAAAAAGTGAAGTTGGTATTGGCGAAAAAACCAACTTCCCTCTATTCCTGACCGCTGAACCTCGCAAGTCGAAGAAAATTATAAAGTTGTATACAGAAGTGAATCTCATTATATTTTTATAAATAAAGCAGAGTTTAAAATTTGAAGAGCTTTTTACAACGTGTCTTTATAAAGCATGAAAAGTCAAAAGGATAAAGATCTCCATTAATGCCGTCTCAAAGTTTTTAATAACACCATGAAAATTATATGATTTTTGATGTAAAAATTTTCTTAAGATTTTCAAACGAGATTTTTAAAAACAATTATGTACGAAAATATATGTTATCTTCTATAATGCATTGGAATTAAAAATTCATTAACAGATATCACAAATATCTTTTTAATAATTATAAAAGTATTTCTCAAAAGATTTATTTTTTACCTTTGCTGCAGATGTTTTAATCATGCTTCTAATTCGACTAAAAATATTTTGGCTGCATTCAAAAGTAAAAAACTTGTATGGCGGAAAATCCCGCAATATTTTAGGAGAGCTTTTCTAGAGTATATATGTAGGTAAAAATTTCTTTGACATAAGTAGGTTAAAGGAGCAAGGCTTGCCCATTTTTTTGTCCACAAGCAACTATCTAAGAGCTAAGTTAACGAGATACAAGAACACCAAGTACACCAATAAATTAATTTAGATATAAAAATCATTGCCACTCCAACTTTTCGTCAAGTACTTATCACGCACACATTCAAAAAAGCATTTATTAGCGTATATTTTCTTATACGTACATACATGTGTGTTTTCATTTTCCTACATATTTTCTCATTCACAGTATCATATCCTTTTTGATGCTTTGCCCTTATTGTTATAAAAGAAGATACTTTTCACTCATACCCTTAAGTTAATGTATGTTAATATATACAATATACACACAGTTGTTGTGCAAGCAACAGGCGATGGAAATTACTAAGTTTGGGGAAACACAGAATACTTATACAACAATGTAACAGAAGCAATATTTTCCACCAAATTAACTGGGTCATTGGTTGTTGAATAAAGTAACTTATATTATGATAAGAATGAAAAGGGCGGAAATATATATATGTATATGTAATTATTCATATGGCTGCATTACGGTAGAGCGGATGCGGTGTTGCTAACGCCAGATTTTTCTGGCGTCCAAGTTTTTTGTTCAATAATTTTTTGGTTGAAAAAGTGCTGATTACCTTTTTTGCGCTCTGAGTAAAAAAGTGTGCAAACCCTATAATTTCGGTCGCTTTCATTTTTATACCTTTCTCGGGCATGAAATGGTATTATAACTTTGGTCCGATGTTTGTAAGTACCAGAATAAGAAGAGGTAGCCCATCAAATGTATACTTATATGATCAGAACGTCGAGCTGAGTCGATTCAACCATGTCCGTCTGTTCGTCCGTCCGTCTGTTTGTATGCGATCTAATCCCTAAGTTTTTGAGATATATATATATATATATATATATATCTCCCATATAACAGAAATGAGGTTTTGCGTTATAACTCATTCATTTATGCAGCTGGGAACATGAAATTTCGCACTGTTTTCACTTATTGTCAACGTAAAGTTTACTATAGTTTTAAGTTAAAAAATAACAATAATTGGCGCCTACGCATTCCCTAACGAGCACTAAGCTCGTTAAAAAAATACTGTTAAAAAAATCCTCTTTTTATATTTTTCGGACCTAAGGGATAGTAGTGCTCACCCCTAACCACTAGAGGACATTTATTGACACCTTCATAATTTATATTTTTGCACTACATGCAGTTTTATAACTTAACATACTTAAGAAATAAAAATCCTTTGTAGGTCATAATTTTTAACCGATTTAAATTACTTTTAACCGACTTCAAAAATAGAAGGAGGTTATCAATTCGTCGGAATATTTTTTTTTTTATGTGAGGTTACTGGATAACTTTGGACCACGTGAACCGTTTTCGATAATTCTTTTTTTATCGGAAATGTGGTACCACAAGGTGGTCCCATACTAATTTTGTTTAGTTCCGATCACTGGATCATGAAGAAATCAACGGTTCTACTAAATCTTTTTATGAGATTTGAGGTCGGTTTTATTTTTTGCTTAAAAATTACTTGTTCCATTAAATTAAAGCTGATGAGATTTAGAACAGATTCAGAACAATGTTGCGTATACGACCTGTAACAGAAAGAGTGTAATATGCAGTGAGGAATAATTGCAAATTATGTTTAAAAATCCTTTGCAAGTCGTAATTCTCATCCGATTTGAATAATTCTCCTATTCCTGTTGATGAATGTTTCATGTTGAAAACTAGTTGCAAATAATTAAAGGGTTCCCCCAAAACGAAAAAATTGCACACGAAATGTTCGAAATATTATAAAAAGATTTTTACAAAAAAAAAATGTTTTTGCGGATTTTTTGGAAAAATGAGGTTTTATAGCTCAACTTGATGATGATTTTCTGTATCGATATTGTGAATAAGATTCCTTATGAGCATGGATGAAAATGAAAAAAAAAAACTAAATAATCTGCTGTTCATCGCTTGTCGCTGTTACCGGTAGCTGCTTTTATAGATACACTGGTAGAAGAAATAATAAAAACCTTTTATTTTAACCTTTTAGTTTGATGTTTAATATTTTTTTATAAGAGTCTAGCGCCATATATAACAATCACTATATAAATCCACATTTGAAACTTTGTGTAAGGATTATAAAAATTCAACAAATTTTACCAAAATCTCTCAAAAATTTCAAACTTCTTATATAGAATCTTCAGAAAAATTTTGAGGTATACAATTTTATAGCCCTTCAAGTAGTGTTGGTTTTTAATATTTTTTGCTGACACTGCTAGGCATTTACTTTAATACAAAAAGAAATTTTGAGCATACTTTGTATG
>JAPVRG010041615.1:668-21243 GCA_029783565.1 Rhagoletis cerasi
AAGTTAATCAGTATGAATCAGTAATTAATTTTTGCTTAATTCTCGCCGTCAACTTCGTCTATACGAACACGCGACGTTACCCCACGGGTACAGCGCAGTCAGCGTCGCCCAGGCCGGGTTATAATCCTAAAGCGCGGCCGAAGGCCGCCTACCCAGAAAGATGTTCAGCGCAAAAATACTGTGGATAGCGTACGTTAATAAACAACCGTAATTTTTGCATTAGCATGTGTCAACGTACGCTATCCAGAGTAATTTTGCGCAGAACTTCTTTATAACCCTTACTAAATAGAATTCTTCTTTCCGTGTTGCCGGCGAGCCCCCGCTTCTCATCACAAAATATATATAACATTTCTTGTGCACATGAATATTCAAGCTATCCACAGTATTTTTGCGCAGAAGCGGGCGTAAGCGCGACGCGGCGCGGGGTGACGCACGAACGCGGACCGCCGCGATGCTACGCAAATTAAATGCTTGAAAGAGCTATAAAGTCAATTGATTTTATTTCCCTTTTGAAAAGGTAATGTCAATTGACTTTATTTCGCATGAGCGTGGGAAATAGTGTCAATTGACGTTATTTCCGTTGATCTTGTTACCTGCCACCGGGTGAGCTCCCAGATAAGCAACAACTTTTCAGGTAAAAGTGTCACGGTTTTTGAAATTTTTAAATTTTTTTGAATTAAAAAAAATCGGACCTTTTCATGTATTTTCACAGCATTTAAATTAAAAAAAAAAAATTTAAAAATTAAAAAAATTTTTTTTTTTAATTACAATTTTTTTTACATGCAGTTAAAGAAAATACGATTTTTTGAAATTAAAAAAAAATTCAATATTTCAAAAAAGGTGACACTTTTACCTACACCCCCACCTACCTTCTCCTCAAGTTTAGCAGGTTACTTCTAGGACACCCTGTATGTACTTAACCAATGCTTTTCACCCGTACGCGCCACGTCCAATTGAAAAATTAAGATTCCGAATTTAATTACATTCTTGTGCATTTTACTGCCTAATGGAAAATGTGTGCTATATTACTTATTGTCGGACAGATATATTCATGTGTATATATATATATATGTATGCATGTGTGCGATGCAATAGAGTGAATTTGAATCAAGCCAAAGTGTACATTGCGGCTCGCACCAATGCGCCACAATGACCGCTCGGTCACAACACCGGCCGCAATTGTAGGTTTGTGTGTGTTGGTGTGCCACGCGGATTATTTTCATGCACCTGCAACTTTCTATTTCATATTTTTCGTGTTATATTTTTAATGGACAATTGATGTGTTTGCGATTTTCTTTCGTATAGATTTGATTGAATTAATATTTGATCTCGATCTATGCGTACATATGCACATTTGTATGTATATGTAAGGAAATCTCTACATTTCCACAAACTCTCATCCAGCAATGGGAGTAACCCGGTCGGAAAAGGTCACATATTTATGTACCCATGAATGTGTCGGTCCCAGGGACTACACTCGTACCTACATTACAGAATGCTTCATTTTTATCGCGACCATGCATGACATTGAAACTAGCAATAGGTCGAATGGAGCCTTTTAAATTACAAAGCAGCAACAAAACACTGATAAAATGTGGATCATCAACTAGCTATCTCACCTACATATAGTCTGTGCATACGAAGAAAGGAGCTAAAGTGTAAAAAAATAACACGAAGAAACACGTGTAAACATAGATTTATATCTTGCGAAGGACTGTCACTTCAGCATCGTTCCCCAAAAACTATTTGGGGAATTTGTGTGATGGTACAACAACAACACGCGCAAACATAGTTGACCGCGAAAATAAGTTTACGCGTCTTTCTTCGCACCGCCGATATATTAATATCTTTGGTCTACGTACAAAGCAACTACTCTTGCGATCGTAATTTGTAGACAATTAACTTCATCTTTCCTGCCGCGAAGTCATACATGACCAAGTTTCCTACTGGGAGTTATGAACAGTGGCCACTGTGGACTTTAATGCGCATATACACGTGTATGTATGTATGTATAGTGGTGTTGCGAATATTCGTGAGTGCGAGTTTCGTGAGATGGTCTAATTAAATGATACAGACATACATATGTATGTACGATACGTACTTATGAGCAGGCGTGAATAATGAAAGAGATACATAATTATAAAAGTAATAATTTATTCCGTACAATTAGATCACAGTTACTAATTGAACTTGAAATTTGGTAATAGAAAGTGTCCATTCATGAAAACTAAGAACGAAATCAGTAACGAAATATCATAAAAGTGGCAGTTTAACGGTAGTTAGCACAATAGAAGGAATGCTTCAATGAGTTAACTCAAATTTTCGGCAAATTTCACCAAAGCACCATAAATGATAAATAAATATGAAAAAAGAAAATGCGTCGCTCTTAATGAAATTCCCTATATATACATACATATACATATGTACACAAGCATTTGTGTTTCGATTCCGAGCTCTGAGCTTTTTGTGGACACCTAATTCCAAATGGGGCTAGCAATGAACACTTGCTTCGGCTGGCATGTGGGCAACTTTTTTTATGTACGTACTCCAATTTTGTTGAGTGTGCGGTCACTTTACGGTTGCAGTTCAAGTTCGACTTGAAACGCACTGGGGCCGGACAGCGGAGCAAAATCATACGAGTACACTAACACTTCACGAACACACACACACACAAGTACGCCGTTTTGAAAGTGGCAATTCGGTCAGCTGGCCGATTCGACACCCAATTGAGCGGTCAGAGCTACAGCATTAACCGCTATATGAGTGCAACATTTTGTTTTGGCAGCCATTATTAAGAAAATACATAAATATGTATATATGTAGTATATGTATCTCTACGCAGTTTTTCTGAGAGTTGTACAGTGGCTATCACTATGGCGAGTTTTTTGAAAGGAGATTTGCATTTTGCGCTCTTTCAGCGCTTAATGTAGCCTTTCTGTCCCCTAACCTTGTGCTCTGTTTCTTCACTCATATGCCTCCGTAAGCATTTTACCACTTACGCAATGAAACTCACATTCGCTTGACCGGTGGCGAAATAGGAAGACCATTGACAATTAAATGTTGGTTTATGTGCCCTAATGTGCCTAATGCAATTATACATTCATAGTTTCCGGCCTTTTCATATAACATATGAATGTTGAATTATTTAGCTTAGTGAATTGGTTGTTAGTGACTTTGCTCTCAATTTAAATAACCTTTGAAATGGCATTGAGTATAGTGTATAAATCTTAACTAGTGGTCTCGAACCTTCCCGTAGAGATTTACCTCTGTCAGGGTCATTGTCTCAAATCGTGCTAATATCTCTTTAACAGATACTTTACACTCGCCCGGCTCTTCGAGTATGGTTTCCATGCGGCCAACAGATCCACTGCTGGCAAGACTGGGACGCCTAGGCTTATTCGAGGCTTGCTGTTGGTTGCCATTTATGTTGACGCTATTTTCATTGTTGTTAATCGTATCTGCATCTATGTTTATTATCGAAGCATTTTCATATCCACTCATTGAATTTTGCCCCTTCTCCCGCATCTCTACTTCTTCGTCACGATCTGCAGCAGCTTCGTTGGCGTTTTCTTCTTTCGCACATTCTTTTTCACTTCCATCATCCCATTGTTGTTGTTTCTGCTGAATAGGGCCCCATGTGGTTTCCAAAGGACTACTTTTTTGTATGAGTTCCGTTTCATCGTGGCTGTTATTATTTTTGTCTCTTTGGTATTTTGCATTTTCATTAATTTTGGAATTGTTATTGCCATTATTGCTGTTATTGTTGTTGTGGCTTTTATATGTTTCATATTTGTACATTTTTCCGAAGGCTTGCTCGGTCGTCTCTTGTCGGTCACTATCGCAACAACAGCCCGCTTCTACGCCAACAGCTGTCCAGCACTTGTGTTCGTCTTCCTCTGCACTCCACGCATTATCAAAGTCCACATCGTGACTCAGCGAGGAGCACTGTTCGTTGAACTCCCGAATTGTTTCATCCGTTAACTGATCCAAGTCGCTGCGGCGATGCACTTGCACCGCAGTTGTACCAGTTATGTGCGCAATTTCTGCATCATCCGAATCAGTGTAAACCAAATCGTGGTTGTCGAAAACATCTTCAGCGTCCGTCAACTGATTCAATGAATCCAACGAAGCTGTCCTCGTAAGAGTGTCTTCCAACGACTCCAATCCTTGCTGCTGATTTGCACACTGCACACAGGATTGCAAATCGCGTTCCTCTGTATTGTAAGTGAGTGGTGTACTATCATCTACAGAGTGCGTTTGCTTTTGAGCACCTAAGTTCCGACCAGGTAGTGAAGCATTGCTTTGCAGAAGTTTAAAATTATTGAATTTATCGTTGTTCATTTTATTGATCAACGACTCAACCTTATTGACGATGCTGCTGAATTTATGGTGGGGTGTGCCACTGCTATGGCTGCCTTGAGATTTGGATGACATGGAGGACATCTTTGTTTTGTTAGTGCACGACTAATCAGATGCAGATTATAGAACAAAGATTAAGTTTAAACTTCTGTTGCTTTTAGCGTTTTCCATTTGCACACTTGCACCCCTACGCACTATGTACCTACATACGTTTCTTTTTTTTTTTTTTATTCAGTGGATTTTCTAGTGTTATATCTTTTATGATTTTCTATGCTGCGAAACAAGTGAAAGTTGTATGCGCGCACCGATTAGCACCGACCGCGCACCAAAGTCTGTGCGCAATTAAAAGGCCGTAATTGGCTAAGTAACCGACTGAGCCTGCGTTGCTTCGCGTCACTGTCAACGAACTCTGAGCGCGCACCAGTTTTTGCCAATTGACCAAGTGTCAGCTGTTGTGATTCGAATAGGAATGCACATAATGTATGTATGTTATGTATGTACACATGTATGTCTACTAATTCGGAGCATTCAAAAGGGGTAGTTCTGTACCCGTATAACTGGAACAGGCAACATCCCCAAATGAGTATTAACATGAGCACTTCTTTTTATTTTCAGTGATCGTTTATTTTCTGCACATACGCTATTTTTGTATACCAGACATATTCAATCACAGCATTCAACTGTTTTTGTGCGCCAAGACGATTTTCACTTTTTTATTTTCTGCTAATTTACTTCACTCGTTCCACCCAAAGCAATTGCACTTCAACCGGACATACAATGACATTGCGCGACATTCACCTTTTTCTCGTCATTTAACGTTGATGTAAGGAAGCTGGACAGAGCGGTCACAAAACACGTCCAAACTCGTATTGCTCGCGAGAAGACAAATCATATTTTCCTCAAAAGAAAAAAACATTTTCCGCAGCTTGACTATTGAACGCTAAATTTTCCGCACAGCGGTAGCAGCCGCTGAAGCTATGTTGTCGCGACTGAAGATTTGAAAAATGCCGTGCGATCACTTGACCATTTCACCAGCCGACCAAGCTTCATTCGAATACATGTATGCATTCATATATGTACGTATGTATGTATTTACATACATTTATATGTACCTATATAATAATTTTTGTGGCTAAACGCTCATGCAAGAGCGGCGCAGTGCAATTTTTGCAGATTGACCAATGTTTACAGTTGCTTACTTCGCTAGTGGCCAACTTTATGGCCAACGAAGAGAGTCAGAGAGTAGATGTTAGGTTACATGCATGCATACAAACATGCACTCATTCATATGTATAAGCTCACTACTTTTGTTCATATGTGACGTGCTTGCAAGTATGTACATATGTACATATGTAAGAATGTGGAAAACTCGGCTTTATGCTTTTTATTATGATAGATGATGGTGCGATACCCGTGTGATTCGCTCGTGTGTGTAGAAATTTAATTGAATAAACTGTTTTTATGGCATATGTAACTGTGACGTCCAAGTGCTTTCATATCTTCTGACTGGTAAACAATAAACTTTTTAACGCTCATGACACTCGTTAGCAAACAGGCTTCTTCAGTTTTATCGTTTATGAATTAAAGTGATAAATTATTTTAAAAGATTAAGCTAAATTAATGAATAAACATACGTATCCATATTTTGACAATCACAATACCTACCTACTGGGAAAATAGGTAAGCACCTTACGAGGTAATCCATGTTTTGTTTTAGCTTTTAGTACCAAAGTTATTATCATGAGTAATGTTATCAATTAGTAAAGCACAAAATAAAAACCTTCAATGACGCCTTGCTTTGTAAGTTTCAAAATAATGTGCTGCCGAAGGATACTTCCGAACGCCGAACTACTCCGAGTGACTGCTCTACATTATAGGTACTTTATTTGGAAAAGCGGCTTAGAAATATGTCTGTTACCAAATGTACATTCTAAATTCCTTCTTCCACAAGGCAGCGAAGTGGTAAGGACCGCCGGGTGAAGAATAAGTTGCTGGTAAGGCATTATTAGATACGTGCTCCTAATTCCTACCGGGTATTGCAAATGTAAGAATGTAGTTTCCATTGATTACTCCTAGCGAATCGATTCGGTATTTCGGGAAATGCAAATACACAATTTAAAAACATATAAGTAGCTAATACGAGTGAGAGTATTTTTTGCCACGAAACATTACGTTCAGAAAACGATAAATTTTATCTCTTTTTCATGCATGCATGTATGTATGTACGCATATATACATATATACATAATAAAAGCAACATTTATGCACCCCTGCCTATTTGATCATTAATTTTTTGGCCCGGCTGCACGTACTAAATACTACCGTTGCTTGCAAAACTCTATCCGTCATAAATTTTTTTAATTCCCAGCTCTAAAACTCGAACTTACTGTATTGTCGTCGACAATGATGTGTCACTTGTTATGATTTTCTGCTCTTGGATTTTCTATTTAGAAGCAACAGCCCTCAAAAATCTCTACTAAGCCACAAAAGTAGAAAAGCTACATTTGGCTGGCCAAACTTGTTATTTTGGTGTGGCGATCTGTACCTTGTTTCATATCAAAGTGTACACAATTGCTTTCGTTGTAGAGTTTGTCGACATTACTTGATAGAATTGATAAAGGATAGGAGATTAAATCATAAGATAGAAAGATTCACGAAGCTAATTTGTTTACATTTCATACTTTAACTGATGTTTGTTAATGCCCAGATTTTCTTGGTTCGAGTGTGTTTGTTACTTTGGAAATTCGATTTAAAAGGATAATGAACTGATTAAGCGCTAACTTACCTTGCGGAACTCTTGTACGAAAGTTGTAATCATCGCCTGAATAGAAGCTGCTCGGATTGCATGCAGAGCCAAATGTTCACCGCTACGCAAATTGAGCTGCAGCGAAGCTGGACGCGGCAAAGTGATTGCGTTTTGGATTTCATTCAGAGATATGGATTGCACAACAATCAGATATTCTGCATCACGGCGCGCCAAGTAAAGTCCATTGTGTGAAATGCCCATGATGGAGACGTCGGGATATTGCGGCGCGCCTTGCACTGCAAATAGGCGCGCAAAATAGAGTGGCCAACTGCGTGCCATGTCGATCAAGTGGCGCTTCACTATTGCTCTGGTATTCTGGCTACGCAAGGTCTCGACGGTTACGCCATGCCCGTTCAACATGCTCAATGCAACGGATTTCTCTTGTGGCGAAATGCGTAGACAGGGAGTTATGCCGAAAACGTCGGATACCACCTGGGCGAAGAGCAAATCTAAAGCAAGAGGCGGCCCTATCGGTTCATTGGGATGGAATACTTCTTTGCGAACCCGTAATCTCCATGGCACTCTGTTATATGTAAAACAAGCAGTCGCCGGACTCTTAATAGAAGGTGGGGCTGGTACAGGAGCTGGTATAGCTGGCAATGGCCATTCGTCGCCACCATCGGTCTCTTCGTCACGGCGTAGGCTTTGAGAGAGCACTGTGGATGCTGATGACTTTCGTTTACGTTCCTTTTCATATTTTTGTGCCATATGTGTACGGAATGTGGCGGGAGCAGTGATGGAAGCAGAACTCATGCTGGTAGAATTCGCTGTTGTTTGTTTATGTATGGAGTGTTGTGTGGGCTGTGAAAACTTGCGTTCCATTTTTGCAACTGCAGACGGGCCATCCGCTCGTTGAACCGTAGCTGTAATGACCTTGGGAGGAGCTGGATGATATACTTTGTTGCTCTCCTTTTCACGTTCAACTTGCCGAATTTCGTATACGCGTTCTCGTTTCTCACGTTCTTTTTCTCTTTCTCGATCACTACCGCTGGACGAAGGACCCTCTACTTCTGCCCGATCCCAAACAGACTCAGAGAAATCATCGCGATCACGAGAGCGCGATCGTGATCTAGATCGTTCCCTTTCAGCTTTCATTTCCTTTTTGTAACTGGTCTCGTACACCATATCTAGTTTAGCAGCTTCAGCTCGTCCCCAAGAGTCATAGGTCTCCTTTGAATCATCGGAACCATTCCAATTGTGCCGAGCTCCGAAAGTGTCACGATCCTGACGTTGTATGAATGCCGGGATGTCCTTTCCACTTTGACTGCGGAAGATAACATCATCTGCTTCCAGTTCATGAGTTGTGGGTGGGGTTTCGGGTGCCGGCGGTGGCGCTGGTGGTGCAATTGTTGGAGGTCGTATGGGTGGCGGTGGTGCTGGAACACTCGGAGCTGGGGGCACAACAGCCGGCCATGTTGGTGGCGGTGAGAGTTTACCTTCCATTCTCTCAATTTGTGTTCGCACTGAAGGCAAGTCCTGGCCATGCTTGCTCTCCATATTCAGAAAGTGTCCACTCAATTGCTGTTGCAGCATAAGTTTCCTAGTATCCTCTAGCTTTGCAGGGGTTCTCTGCTCGGACTTCGTGCTAACTGTAGACCGCACAGAGTGTCCAGCAGTTACTTGTTCGAGTCGTTGTCGCATCTCTGAACTCAATTTAAGTTTTCCAACGCTACCTGGCGGCGGCCGCTCAGCACCGATCTCGAAACTCTTTTTAGCTACCTTTGTTGTAACTACCGTTTGTTGATGCTGTTGTTCAATCAATTCTTTAGCAGCAAGTTTTCCACCAGTCGTTTCAATTTTCAGTGTGGTTCGTACCATTTGAGCATGAGTTGTTGGCACATTGGAAGTAGGAGATGGGCTTTTAGAAGTATCGATTTCAAATTCCTCCCATTCCATTGCCGAACCAGTTAGTGAGCCATTACTGCTGTGAAATTGAGATTGAGGTGTGGTTTTTCGTTGCGATTGCCGCATTTTGAAAGCAAAAAAATCCTCCTCAGTCTCAAATTGCGGTGCGTCTTGTGGCGGAGGCCAACGCCATTTTCCTATTCGCACTGTCTTTGCTCGGCCGTATGGATCGAGAAAATGTCGAGTTTCGGAGGGGTCTTTGGCTTCTATTGGTGGTGGCATTGGAGGAGGTGGTGGGGGTGGAATTAGTGATCCTCCGCTTTCTGAGGAGGCTTTTCTATTTCTATCGTTCTCGGAAAACTGAGATATTCGGTTCTTAACACTTTGCTTGCGTACATTATTTTGATTTGATAGTGGTGAAATATTTACTTTTGTTGCAATATTATTAGCTGAATGACTGGTTTGCTGAACTGTTGTCCTATTAGCGGGGGTGATGTTGTGCCTGTTGGTGCATCTTGTTGACTAAGCAATGTTTGCAGTGCCTGATTCTGTGCTAACAATTGTTGTTGAATTTGCAGATTCTGGGCCATCGCTGATTGCAAGAAAGCTCGTTGAACCTGTTGCTGGTATACGTTCGGATCAGCATCTGGAGGAATATTAATAATCTGCATTATATTGTCAGCATTTGAAATTAAGGGACTTATTGGGCTAACAACTGGTGATGTAACGAAACTGGCATTCGATGTTGATTGAGTGTGCGTAGTGCCACCACCTTTAATGATTTCTATTAACTCCGCTTGCTTTGTTAAAGTGTTTACGGCTTCATTGATGAATATCGGTTTAAACAGACCCGTTATGTATTCATCTAAATTATCCATAGATGATTCATCTTTAGCATCCTTTTTTTCCCCACCCCCCTTAATTTTTTCACAGAGAGCATCCACATTTGTAAATAGGTCAACAGAGTCTTGCAAATCATTTGGTGCATCCAAAAAGTCACACATTTCAGATTTAAATACAGAATCCTTTATTATTGTGTGTCCGCCTCCTCTAATGCTTGCAGCCAATGACCTTGCATCTGATAATTCATCTAGAGAACCATCCAAAACGGGACTAAACAAATCATCGAGAAATTGATCAACATCTGAAGCTTGTGATGGCACACGTACACGTCGTACATGTGAAGCTAGCGATGGAGCTTCGCTTGTGTCAGACATTGCCGATGAACGAGTTGCATATTCGGACTTGTCCATATATTTACTGGAGTGAGATCCAGCGTGCGATCGACGGCCAGCGTTCTGAGATTTTTGATATCTAGGACCGGTTTCTTTTCCCATAGGGGCCAAACGCTCTGCGGAGTGGTATCTTTCATTTAGACGACTTTCAGATAGACCAAGGTTTGTAAGCGGCTCAGGTTCAGGAGTTGGATCTAAATCAGTAATATCTCCGGCTAACAGGTCATCTAATGACTTCGATCGTGTCTTTTCTTGTTCAAAATATCGTTCGTTAAGAACCGAGCTTCTAGACAACAAATCTCTTGATGTCTTTCTGACTGGAGGTTCAATTTGCGGTTCGGCTATAGGCGATTCTCTTGCTGAACTCGCCTTGATTTTGGGAGGCTCCGGAGGTGGGACCTGTGGCCTCTTTGGGCTACTTGGCTCGGGTTCAGGAATGCTTGTTCGCAAAAACTTTGCGCCGGTTTTCATAAGATCACTGCGAACTGCAGGAAAAGCTGGGCACAACTCTTTTTCCGATATAAGATCTAAAACGTAATCTAATCCACATGAATCAGTTACCAACTTCCCATCATCTAAAACAACAGTCCAGCCACGATTTGATATACCAAGTGTTGAAATGGCCAAGGAAGCCGCCTCCTCGCAAGTAGTCCATGAATCTATAGCAACTGTTTGAGAAATATCGTCTGGCAATGTCAGAGATACCGCAATATCGGACATTTTCGAGATAGCCCGCCACTCTACCCATGATGGTACAAAATTTCGACAGGCATTTGCCTGCATATTACTAGAATTACGCAAAATCTTCTTCAGAAGGAGTTCCTTCATAGAAGATGGGGCATTATCCATAATAAACTTCATCAGATATTTACTAAAAGCAGGACCCGGCTGAAAGCATGACAAACAATGCGCCATCAACTGCCATATACGTTGTGAGTTAGACTCCTCTACATTATATACTTGATTGCATAATTGTACCAGTATTTCATCACGTAATCCACGAGAAGATAGACCTTTGTGTACAATATAATCTGATAAAACTTTTTCCTTATTTCCGTCAAGAGTTTTATCATTCGTCCAGCGAAGGATCAATTTGAATACTGCCAGAGAATCTTGGAAATCTTGGTCCCTGGAAGCAGCTCTGGTAAGAAATGGTGAAGTAATCGGTTCACGGCGTGGTGATAAACGCAATCCATTGCAGTATACTGAGCTGAACTTGCCAAATGAAAACTGATCCAAGTCTCTTGGCAGATCTCCAGCAACAGGCGGTCCTGGTACAGTACCAACTACTTTAACAAGATGGCGATCTCCATGTACCGGCGTCCAGCCGTCTATCTTTGAATATATAAAAGCTAATTCAGCTGGTATGTCCAAGTAGGCCACTTGACTACGCTCAATGTGTTCCTTAGCTAGCTTTTTGGCCTCCCGTTCCTTTTGTGCTTTCTGTGCCTCCAATCGTCGCTTATACTCTGCTTTAAGTTTAGCAACTCTCTTTCGATCCCTTTTACCGCGCCACAGCGATTGCGCCTGGACAACGCTTTTTCTAAGCTGTGTATATTTTTTCATTTCACGGTGACCGCGCCACTTTGATTGAATCTTTATTGCTGCCTTCTTTTTGCGGGCTAAGTGCCGACGCACCAGCATTCCTCGAACGTTCTTTTGTATAGCAACCGCCGCTGATTTAAGACGATCCGAACGTCCACTTTCCAACATACGATGGAGCGCTTCTCGTAGAAATACACGTGTCGCACCTAATTGAAAGTCGGGCCCTTCTATACCTGTTCGCGGTAGAGATTCCAGTAAGATACGACATAACTCTCGATATGGTGTACCCCGGGGTAGGGGTGTACGTAAAAGGTGGCGGTAACGTTCAACAAAATGCTGAAATTTCAAGCGAACTGGATAACCTTTTTGTCTGATTTGAATGGTATCGAGCATTCCAAGGTAGCGCAGCTGTTGTAGAACACATGGCATATCCATTTTCAACGCATGTTTTTCGTTATTCGGCTTAATGCACCGCACGAACCATGGATTGCATCGGCCCATAGATTGGAGAAGTTGCTGCAGTGAGTCTGAGAATCTAGCCGCAACGGTGGGAGTACGTGGCTTCATGGTGACAAAACGTCCATTGCTTCCCTTTGGAAGAGTTTTGCCAGAATCCCTTTGAGCTCTTAACTGCTTCGTCAAATCAACAACTAATTGCAGTTTACTTGAGGCCAACAACTCGAGCACATCGCTTCGCAAAGCATCCCTATTTTTGTCCAGGAACCCATCTACGCAATACCACACTTGGCCAGCGTAGTGAGTTATGCCAAATTCTTGGGCACCGATACGAGGCCGAGAATATAACTCGTTAAGTGCATGATTGTAGTGACACTTTTCCAAGAAACTCATGTCGGTTGCGCGCGGAAAATTGGATTCGTCATCAAGCAAGTGGAATATTCCTACGGGCTTTTTAGCCAGTAAATGAATAACTGGTAAATTATCATCCCACGCAAGTGGGGTCCACTCCAGCCGTTCTCGGGAGTACTCAGCTTGCTCCAGCTTGAATACATGTTTATTAAAGTATAATTGAAGATTTTCGTTTGCGTAATTTATGCACAACTGCTCGAAAGAGTTCTCCGCTAGATCTTCGAAGCCAAAAATATCCAAAATTGATATACGATGTGCATCGTGTGTGCCACCTTTCTGCACAATGGAGTTTATGCGCGACACCAGCCAATTGAAAAGTCCTGAATATAATGCCTTAGCGAAGGCGTCTCTAGAGTCAAGTGCCTGATCAATACCGAGCGGAGTATGCAGACGTTCTGATCGAGCCTCCGTTATGCGACTAGTCAATGCTCTGTGAAGTCCTTCCGCAGAAATGTGCAATAAATGAGCCGCCCATTTGATTTCAGCATCAGAGCCTACTTCTACACCCTCTTGGCCATGACGTAGCTGTCGACGATGAAAGTACACATTTCCGAGATGTAGTACCGATGCCAGCACTCGAATAATACCCTCACGTTCGCCTTCGGAAACGCCTAAAACTTGCATGGCACTTTGAAGGGAATCCCAATCCACACGTCCAGGTGCACAGTCGGTAGCACCTTGATTCAAATAGAAATACTTATCTGCTTCAAGCAGTCCATACTTGGTGCGTTCAGTCTCCGACAAGCCACCGAGCATCTCATAGAAAACATGATAGTTTCGCTCTCCTGGCGCCTGAGTTACAATACGTGACTTCTCTAGTAGATATTGTGTAATTTTCGCGCCTACAATGGCGCCGTTTTTAAAGTAAACCTCCAGATATTTTCCGAAACGCGAACTGTTGTCGTTACGAGCTGTACGCGCATTACCAAAGGCCTCTAACAAAGGTGCAGCTTCTAGTATTTGTTCAGCAATGACAGCTGACGCGGAACCACCGCCCGGCACCACAGCTGCCAAGTACTGCATCACCAACTTTGTAGATTCGGTTTTTCCAGAACCCGACTCTCCCGATATTACCACGACTTGAGGCGACGGCAATGCGGCATGTGCTGCTGCACCTATGGCAAAAAGATGAGGTGGCATTGTGCCCAACGGTTTTCCAGCATATTTCTTAGCTACTTCTAGTCCGTATGAATCAGGAAACATTTTGTATGGATTTACAGCAATCAGAATGCTCCCTGCAAATGTATAAATAAGGCCTTTATCGTATCGAAGACGTAAGTTCCACAACAATGATGCTTCATGCAAATCTTCCAACATAGTCATGTCCTCAACGCCAGTGCTTCCGAGATCTTGTCGCGGTCGCAAATTACCTTCGCCTGGCTGCAGTGCGAACGTTTGTGGCTGAAAAAGAGATCAAGAATACTATTACATACTTAAATACTGTATGTAAAAAAAAAAATATTTAAATAAATTTTTAAAACTAGTTTAAGTGCGTATGTATGGCTGTTTAGCGTTACGAACGTGTTTGGCTATGACATCGCTGCAAATCGTCGACAGCCTCTTCACATATTGCGGGTAGCGATTTTTTGCCTTGCGCTCCAGATCGCGCCGCTGCTTTAAGCGGAGCATCTCAGTGTTCGCGTCCATAGTTAGTACATTCTCAAGGCTTGATGGGCGTTGACGGCGCAAAATGTGGGGAGATAAAATCGCAATGGATGGCGATGGAGCAGGGCTCGGCGTGATAGAACCGCATCGTTGCCATGGCTCCAAATGAAAGCGTACTATACGCATTCGCAGGTACTATGTTATGGCAGCCAACAGCGATTAAATTCTCTCGTCGACTTTGAAAACAAATCAAGCGCCAAAAGCAAACCACATGTCCACTCGATACAATGGCAGCCAGTAGAATGGACCGTTAGTTCATGCCACTGCAAGCAAAAGCCACCAAATGAGACACCAGATTTTAGTTATCCAGTAAGAAGCAATGCTGCTGCCATTCTCCACAGTGCAGCAGCCTGCTACTCTTGCAAACCGCTTTGTAAAGGAAAACGCTTTTTTATTAATTGGCCATCCAATATATGGCATAAAAACGTGTTGCCGTGAGTATATGATGGCCATGGCAGTACAGGCACAGCACAACAGAAAGAGTTCTGCACCACATTGGTCAGATTTCACATTCTACGACCTTGTCAAACCACATTGGCTGACATTTGCTTT
The DNA here is from genome assembly GCA_029783565.1 of Rhagoletis cerasi. Lineage (NCBI taxonomy): Eukaryota > Metazoa > Arthropoda > Insecta > Diptera > Tephritidae > Rhagoletis > Rhagoletis cerasi. The sequence goes on from JAPVRG010041615.1 coordinate 15,543, forward strand.
TCCTCACTTTTGCAGCGGTTATTTTCTATTTTACTGCTGCAGTTTTGGCTTCGAGACCGCACATATAAACAACTTTTAAAGTCGTCAATAAGGTGATTACTGCGGCCATTTCTGAATGAAATACTCGTACGCGAACGTGAGGATGCTCCAACAAGTTTGACTTCAACAGCTTTTCACAGTTAAATAGCGCTAATTATATGTTTCCGCTTGCTGAAAAACCAGCTGGCGCTTGTGAGTCTGCAAATTTTGACACAATTCGCCGACATATTTTGGTCTCCGATAGTTATAGTAGTAGTCTTTTGATATCTGACTAAACGAGTATGTATTTCTTTTCGATAACAACATTATGAGCTGCAGCTAACACTTCTACTGTGCATTAGGGTGGGCTATTAACAATAAGAATTCTAAGAAAAACGCATTTTCATCCACCCCACTACGCATATACATATATACCCAGCCGACAAAAAAACGAAGATTCGCTTTGGCGAACAATTTGCGAAAGTAAATGTTCCGTAAATCGTTAGCTAGCTCGATAATTTTGCGTATAAGGGTAGTCTTTTAGAACTATTTAGTTTGGCAAAAAGTGTGTCTGCTAATAATATTAGTAAAGAGGCGGCAAATGAATTGTTAGTTTTGTTGTCTTAAGTACTAATAAATAATTCAATACATTACTTCCATAGAAAAATAAAAACTTCTTACTTTTTTACCAAAATGGGAATGGGACAGAGAAAAAAATTCGTATACGATTCGAAAAAATATCGAAAGTGATCAGCTAACCTTCGAGAACGATACTTTGCCTGCCACAAACAGAGCGACGCGTCGTGGGGAAATTTTCCGAAAAAATACGGTTAGCGATTCGATTAGATTATCTTTTTCAACAGTTTTGTCCGCAAAATGCCCGCAAAACATCTGTTTACGATATCTTTTGCGGATATTTGGTCGGCTGGGTATTTATATATGTATGTGTGTACACATACTCGTATAGCCAAATTTTTATTCTTTAACATAAATATGCAAAGAAATACAATTTTTAAATAATTCTTCATTCATTAATTACCTTTCCCTTGATGAGTGCCTGTACGACAATCACTTGCGCCGCGCGGTGCACCTCTTGTATTTCGCCCGGTATGGGGTGCCCTACACCGGGATCGAACCACACCAAGTCCCCTTCTACCCAGTCCATTGTTTAGTATTTTATTTTAACTCCTGTGCAAGTCTTCCAAGTGATATTTGCGTATTCGGTAGAAAGTTGTGACTAATGCGAATTCCTTTTGAACACAAGCATCGCTGCAAATAAATGTTTTGAAATTAAATTAAAAGTGTTTCAAAGAAATTTCACTTCTATGTATGTGTACTGCTTTTGAAACTTTCTAAATACAACTGTGCACATTTTTGTTTGTTTTATTTTTATTTAACTGCATATCCATATTCCAATAAGTCGGAGCAATTAGCATAAGGTTTGTCAGAAACAGCCAACACTTTTGTTAACACCAACGCTAATCAAACAATCAACAACGCCTTGATACGTCTCTGTGGCACCTTTCACGCCGCTTACACACTTTCACCGCTGCCCTACGCATCGCCACTCGCGCGTAGTGAATTTACTATACTGTTTCTTCAAGATAGGCAATACTACACTACAAAAGTCTTGTGAGGTTTCGGTATTGAATGAATGCTAAACGAAAAATATGAAAAGTAAATATTTGCGCTTGCGACAACTCCATGTAGCACTACGTAGGCAGCCAAGCCTCAGAATGAGCAATCTATGGATTTGAGTACTAATGAAATTAAGGCTGATAGGCGACAGCCATCAACGGAAACTACTCATTTATGCATGTATCCGCATATATTCCTTTTATACCAAAATGTGGGCTGTAATGCTCTTTGGAGGCGTTATTGCAACTGTTACCTAAAAATCAGCAATCTGGGCGCAGTTCATCCGCTGAAATAAAATTGATCAAAAGCAAATATTTTTTTGCAGCTAATTATTTTGATTTTGTGCTCTTCATTATGACGAACAAACAATGCGTAGTATTGCTCGAAAACGAAAGACTTAAGACACAAACTTGATTATTTTCGTTGCTAACATGCATTAAGAAACGAATAGGAACAAGAAATGCATACTAAATATTTGCAAAATTTCGCGATTAGTGAAATTTAATGCCACTCTCACTCACATTTAGTATTCCATTGCGCACTCGCAATACATTTGATTTCCTATTTCGCTCTAATTTAGTTTAGTTTTTGTCTCGTTCAACATTTTACTTTGGCAGACTGTGAAGTAGCTACTTCCACTGACCTCCACAAACACTTAAAACCAATGAGCAAGAAATAAAAAGACTTTCACCTGTTGTGATATACATATATTGTTAGTTTTGCTTTTGGAAGCGTAAAGTCGTGCTTAGTTAACAAAGCACCGGAATTTGTTTGTCAAAATTTCTTTACTCGCATATTAAGAATGCAAAATCGTAAGGCTTTCGAATTGACTTGCTCAGTCTAGCGTCACGCATACCGATCGTCCAACGGCACACAGCTGCGTTTAACACAGAACTTGTTTTTATTGGCAACTGCGGCTAAAAGCTCTCTGTGCTGAGTAGAGGAGAACTAGTTATGTGATATTGAGATGGCTGGCGTGAGATAAAATGCCAGTTGTCGCTTCAAGTTGAACAAAAGTTGGCGCTGTCGTTGCTGCTATCCCAGCTGCAGAGAGCAAGCCATAAGCTGCGACTGGGAGCGTCACTTTTTGTACAACACTGTTCAATATTGTCGCCAAACCGCATTCCAATGGTAAAATATCAGCACTTGGCGCTGTCAATAGAATATATCTCGAAATGAATTTTCGTAAATATTTGAATAGCGGTTGTGGGGACAAAAAATAATAATTTAACCTTAAGCGATGCTTATAAATCCTATAACCAGACGTTTAATAGGTATGTAGCTTTGTATGAAGATATATATGTACATATGGATGTATGTATGTCATTAGTATGCGTGTCTACGCAGTTTAAGCTTAAGTTAAGAGAAATGCGGCTGAAAGACGCTAAGACGAGCCACACTGCTTAAAATGCACTGGGTCTGTTGCTACGTTTTTAGTATGGAATTGAATGAATTATATGTATGTATGTACATAGATATGTAGCAGCTTGTATGTATAAGTACATACCCTGTTATGTATGCGTATGTGAAATCTTGCTGGTGTATTTTTATAGCAACTGCATCGTCTTCTGAGCCACCTGCAGCATGTGAACTTTTATCTAATTTCAAAAGAAACATGTGGCTCATACCAACCGCACAACGCATCAGCTAAAAACAAAGTCGCTGTCACAAGTCTCATAATTTGTGTGGAATGACGGTGAATAATTGTAAAAACAAAAGTGACAACCATAATGAAAAAGTGGGCAGCAGAGCTTTACAATTCCATTCTAACACATGTATACTTGTATGAACACACCGATGTGGCATACCGCAGCCAGAGCTACCAACTTTGTAAAAGTCCTTATATAAAATGTTTTCTACGACTCAAAAGAGTCACTCCACATACTATTTAATGGGTATATGAAACTATTGCTCTCCATATTGTACTACTGAAGCCCGCACTAAGTATATTGTAAGTTTACCAAGTTGCTCAAATTAGGTATAAAAATGATTCTGAACTCTTTCAGTGATGAAGGAAAAAAGGTATCTCAACTCCCGTCGGAAGCCGAAATGCTGCTAGATTTTATTTGGTTCGATTGCTGCCTGCCTGGGCAATGGCCCTAGACGATGCCAAGATCGCATTGAATGCAGGCGCGTGCGCGAAGAAAGTGAATTAATTCGTTTTGCAGTCGTTTTCATTTATTGCATGCCTGTGCACCTTCGTGCCATTGTGTTTGCGTTTTAGGTAATAATTATTAAAATCCTCAAGCAAAACACAACAAAATTCACAAAAAAAAAGAGGCGAAATAGTTAAGGCTAAGCTACGCACAATCGAATTGAAATTTTGCAAAAATTCAAGTAATAAATCAGCTTTTTAGCAAACAACTTTGGCTATGTACGTACAGATGTACATTTAATTAGCAACTAAACACAAAAATAAATGAAATAGCATATCAATTGTGCTGCGTTCTGTATTTACATTGCAATGAATTGCCCATCGGACTTTGAATTGAAGCTGTCTTTTGCAGCTGATTACATTTGCTATCAGCAACAGACGAATGAGCAGCAACAATTCGCGAAGACTACAACATGCGAGGATGATTTGGTACAAAATCTATATGAATCTTTGATGAGCTACCACGGCTGCAGCGGGCTTCTGATATTCGCGTGGCTACATGAAAAAATCGTGTAGTTTACTCAACTCAAACGAGAGATATTTCTACTTGTTAACAGAAAGATAGTCATCAATGACCACACATACATACATACATATATGTACGTACACATGCATGTACATATATACATTAATCGAATATTAATAAAGTGAGAAAAACGAGAATTGGCCAATCGACTGAAACATTCACACTCATTGCGGGTGGGGTTTGCGTGCTAAAAAATTAAACGCTTAGTTTTGTTTGTAGCATTGCTGAAAATACTTGGAATGTGGCATTGAATGATGGCTATCCACAATATGTTTTATAAACTTAAAAATAAAACAAATAAAATATATACATATGTATACAACGCGCAGCTAGTCATACCGAATCCAAAGGGGACGGCGAATAGCAATTTCAACAAGAAAATACCTAACAACCTCTGACTATTTATACATAATTTAGCAGCCCACAAAGCATAGAAGAAATATTGAGCAAGTAATTTTAAGCAAAACAAAAAACAACTGCCTTCAAAGTTCATATACAAATTTTGAAGTACCGTTGAAATGAAAAGATCTAAACTAAATTAGTATGGGACCACCCTTGAGGTACATACCACCTTTATGATAAAAAAGAATTATGGAAAACCGTTAACTACATAGAAAGAAAAAACAATGAAAAAAAAATATTTCGACAAAACAACGTCCTACGTTTTTCAAAGTCGGTTAAAAAAGGCTTTAACTTTGAGCATTGAGTTAAAATATTGTAAAATTGGTAATTTTGTTGATTCCGATTTTACTTTGTTACAAATTTAACAGCAATACTCAGCTTATTTACCTGTATTGATACAGCCAATGAAAATAAGAATATCTCCATGCGGATGTGCGAAAGTTCCTTGAAATTGCTGTTGAAGCATCAACGCCATAAACAAGTCTGCAGCGAAAAATACGGAAAAATGTGAAGCGTAAAATCCCAAGCAGCATCCAAGCTCGAATCACCCAAAGCAGCGGAAACGGATAAAGCAGCATACAGAGCGAATATGAAAAGTGTGTCAGGAATTCCACGCATAAAACGAAATCAATCGTAGCCAGCAAACCGAGTCAACTTGAATCGGCCAGTCTAAATGCGGCCAACAACTGTTCATAAAAATTTCAATTGTCAGAGACATTGAAAAGATTAGCAACTGTATCGCACAAACAAGGAGAGTGGAAGTAAAAAGATGAAGTGCAGAATTCAGCTCGATAACAAATTTTCAGAACATACGAGTGTAGGCCTCCTCTATGTAGGTGCATCAAATGTAAGTATGTACATATGTATGTACATATGTTATTTTTAAACAATATTCGGTGCACACCAAATCGATTTGCCGTACGCTAGACCAGATTCTAAGGTATGTTACTATACAAAGTAGC
>JAPVRG010042295.1:1106-12956 GCA_029783565.1 Rhagoletis cerasi
TTCTCCAGCATCAGATTAAAAAAATGAAATGAAAGGTAGTCAACTTGTCTGAAACCTCGCTTGGTATCAAACCGAATTCTGACGGAGCAGGTGGTATTCTCTTCTTCTTTATTGGCGCTGTAACCGCCTAAGCGATTTTGGCCGAGTCCAAAACAGCACGCCAGTCATTTCTCTTCTGTGCCAACTGGTGGCAGGTGGTATTGCTCAACGTAATTTTACATAGCCGTATTAGTTTCGCAGGGATACCAAACTCAGACATCGCGGCATAAAGACAACTTATTTTTGTGCTGTCGAAAGCGGCTTTGAAATTGACAAATAGATGGTGTGTGTCGATATTATTCTCGCGGGTCTTTTCCAAGATTTGGCGTATTGTGAATACCTGGTCTATGGTGGATTTACCAGGTCTAAAGCCACACTGATAAGGCCCAATCAGTTCGTTGACGGTTCGCTTCAGTCTTTCACACAATACACTCGATAAGACCTTGTAACCTCTGCTTAGAAGGCTGATTCCGCAGTAGTTGGCGCGAATGGCGGGGTCACCTTTCTTGTGGATTGGGCAGAGCGTTCATCTGACCATATTTTGCATAAGAGTTGATGCATGCACCTTATCAGCTCTTCGCCGCCGTACTTGAATAGCTCAGCTGGCAGGCCGTCAGCTCCAGCAGCTTTGTTGCTTTTCAGCCGCGTAATCGCTATTCGTACCTCGTCATAGTCAGACGGTGGGACATCGACTCCACCGTCATCGACTGGGGTCTCGGGTTCTTCTTCTCCATTACTTTCAGTGATGTTGCTATTCAATAGATTAAAAAAGTATTCCCTCCATAATTCAAGTACGTTCTGGACATCGGTCTCTAGGTCGCCATGGTTGTTCCAACAGGAGTTCGCACTGGTCCTGAAACCTTCCGTGAGTCGCCTAACTCTCTGATAAAATTTTCGAGGGTTTTTTCTGTCGGCCAGCATCTGAAGCTCTTCGCAATCACGTATTTCGGCCTCTCTCTTCTTATTTCGGCAAAGACGTTTCGCTTCCTTCTTCAGTTCCCTATAGCGGTCTCACATGGCTCGCGTTGCGCCCGATCGCAGCGTGGCCCTGTAGGCGGCATCTTTTTTCTCTGCAGCTTCTTGACATTCCTCATCGTACCAGTTGTTCTTTCGGGCTTGCTGAAATCCGATAACTTCTTCGGTAGTTCCCATTCCCGCGTATGTCAGGTTGTTGAAGAGTGCTCTCAGAGAGCAGGTGTGAGAGTCGAGTAGCAAATAAATTGGCCGTCTGTTGTGATTGCAGCTTTTCGACCTTCAGCTTTCCTTGCATTGTTGGACGCACAGTTTTTGATGCACAGAGGCGGGTGCGTATCTTGGCTGCAAGAAGATAATGGTCCGAGTCGATGTTTGGCCCTTGGAGCGTACGTACGTCTAAAACACTGGAGGCATGCCTTCCGTCTATCACAACATCATCGATTTGGTTTCTCGTTTTTCCATCTGGAGACAGCCATGTAGCTTAATGGATAACGGAGTCTCTCACCCACCACATATCCAACACCAAATTTGCGCTCCTTTACCATCGTGCAAACTTACAAGTGAAATGAGAATCAGCTGTTTTCCAGAAACGCCTCACAGCTGAGATCACCTGATTTCAATTACTACAGGGTTACAGTCAATATCTTTAAAAAACTTTAAGCTTACTCTGACGAAAACAGCAAAAAAAGTTAGATTAAGCGCATGAGTTATTGATCAAAACGCTTTAAGTTATTAAAATGATAAACAAACAATCGAATTGACTAAATTAAATGCATATTTTGCCAATTTTTAAGTCTGTTTTATTAACTTTAGTCACTTTTAATATCTCGAGAACACCCTGTTGAACATTTGACAGGATATTTTTAATTTTGACAGGATATTAAATTTTGGTATACAGAAGAACATTTTCCACTTGTAAGTATGCACGATGAGTGAAACGCCTTTATTTCCCGTACTACAGCCTGTGGCTGAACATTTTTTACACAAGAGTGAAATAATGCCGTTCTTTACTACTGGCAACCGTTGGAAGAGCACTGTAAAATTATAAATAAAACGTTACCTTAATATAAAAAGGCCCTAACTCACAAAAGCCCTCATTCAAATACATTTTGAAAGTTTAATAAAAAGTAGAGTTCTCCAGTTCCGAATTTCGTCGAGACACTGATTTTTTTCAAACACAATATTTAATCTAGTGCAGTAGTATTTGTTTTTCTATACAATTGTGATTGTGAGTTATCTGACTGCTTTTGCAAGAATCTGAATCCCAAATGTAAATGAGTCAGGGCCTTTCTATAATAAGGTAACGATATGTATGTATGTACATTAGGGTGGTCCTCAATGTGAAATTTTAAGTCACCCCCTCAATCGGTAATACCACGGTCAAAGATATCACATATAAATTTTAGACCCGATTGGAGTCGGTTAAGGCGTGTCGCACAGGGGTCAAAGTTCAGATTCCACTACGGAGACTCAACATACAGGAATCTGAACTTTGACCCCTGTGCAACACGTCTTAACCAACTCCAATCGGGAGCAAAATTTATATGTGATATCTTCGACGTTAGTAGTACCGATTTTGGGTATTAGCTGAAAAAAAAAAAATTATTTTAAATTTTTTGAGTCTCCATAGAGGAATGTGAACTTTGCCCCCTGTTGCGACACGCCTAAACGGTCTTTGATCGGGATTGGAAGTTATGTGTGATATCTTTGACTATATTAGCATCGATGTAGGGGTTGACGTTAGGAAATCTGATGTAAAAATGTGCTTCATACATTTAAGGATCACCCTAATGTACATATATGTATATTTTTGAAGAAATTGTGATCTGTAATCAATGAATATATATAATTTTACTTTTACTTTAAATTGCGGTTAGCCACATCCAAGAAGTTTTGTAGAGATGTGAAGAAGAGATATTGCGAAGTTTCTCTAAAAACCGATATCGGGTTTTAAAAACTATCGATAGTGGTCACAATTTTCAACTATCGATAATATCCCAGCTCTAATACATATCGTTTTAAGGCATATTTAAGGGCTTCGACAGGCGTTCGCAACACGCCATCTTTGATTCAATTGCTGGAGTATAAAAAAATGACCATGTGTATGGTCCTCATTGTGGGAGCCGTCCGTTCCTTACCTGGCCTTATAAGTAACATTCTCAAAATAATTCATCGGGAGCTTGGTTTTCGAAGAATTTAAATTGGTTAACAATTAGTCGTACTTGTAAAGTTTATGATCAATTCTTAAAAACTTGTATAACTAAAATTATCACTCTCGATTACTATGTGAACGCACCAGAAGTTCTCACTTTTTTTCTTCTAAATCTTCTACTCTACGATGCATGGGCTCTGCATAAGTTTGATGGTACATATGTATGTCGAACTGAGCGATGCGTGCTGGTGCAAAGGAATGCGAAAAGGTAAGCAGCACATAATCACTGGCAAATCTGGCACACAAATCTTATACACGCGCATTTCGTTGTGCGTCCGCCGTTTATCGATTTCTTGAATTCCATCGCACATCGCATAACTCCTTTTTATTTCTTCTTTCCTTTTTTGAAAGTTTTATTGATCCATATATTGAACATTTTATGAACATACATACATATGTGCAGTAATTTACATGACTCACATGTCAAATCCTATGTCTTTAAAGTACAAGTTTAACATAACTTTATTTGTATTAAAGCGTTTATTACAGTAATGTTATTGATTAAAATGAATGGCCCGTAATCATAAGGAGTTGAAACGATTAAAATTGTGTTTTATAATAAACACCATTTTTACTCTGTCATAGTCAACTTAAAATCAATTTTATCACAAAAACAAAGTTTTAATTTTAAAATGAGGAGAACGTGATTTTAAAATGTTAAAATAAGGTTCTAATTTGTTGATTTGCTGTCAAAGTTGCGAAAAATTTAAAATAATTAACAAGATCTTCTTCTTCTTGATTGCTGCTGTAACCGCCTAAGCGATTTTGGCCGAGTCCTCCAAAGCACGCCAGCCGTTTCTCTTCTATGTCAACTGACGCCAATTGTAAATGCGAAGTGGAGCATAGTCCTTCTCCACCTGGTCTTTCCAACGCAGAGGAGGCCTTCCTCTTCCTCTGTTACCAGCATCGCGACCCGCGTTGAATACTTTCAGAGCAGGAGCGTTTCTGTGCATTCATACGTGAATTCGCTATCATTTCGTTAGAAGATGTAAAATTGGTGACGTAAAGACTGGGTTCAGACTCGGCAACTTTTGTTGTGGCAACTCGAAGATTGTGGGAGCGAGAGCGACGAGGAAAGGGGAAGAACACCGACTTGCTCGTGCTCGGGCAACACGCTTTGTGCTCTCGTTCGTATGTGTAAATTGAGTTAGCGGTTCACAGCTGACAACAATCATTAGTGATGTTTATAGCCACAGCCTTGACAAACAAAATGAGTCGTCCCAGAGAATTTTCCGTTCATTACTTCTCGAGATTTTTAGAGGTCGGTCAAGCCCATTTTATACGCAAACTATTATTTCTCTAAGGGCCGTTAACTCAAGTAGCTTTTAAAATTTATCTGCCCTTTAAAGACAAATTTTGTTCCGAAAAAATGTATTTAAAAGGCAGATTAATTCTATAAGGGTCATGGGTTAAGTTTGAGTGCAAAAGTAAGTTTTTAATAAAGGTATTTTGTTGTTGGAAAGTAATTTTTCTTTACACGTAACTCTTACTCGGGGTGTCGTGAGTACCCTTAATATCATTTTGAAATTTGCACCTATTCTTTCGTCCAAAAGTGTATGTATTTTTTATTACATAACGTATAATTTGTTAGTGTAATTTTTTACTTATATACGACTAACACCACCTTGTATTATCGCACCATGACAAGGCTAATTCATATAAGGTGGTGTTACCAGAGTGCAAGCCGCTATAACAACAACAACAACAACCAGAGTGGCTGTTTCAAGGCGAGCTGTATATGGCTGCGAAAAAATTCCGTTTCGCGGTATCTCCACCTGAAAAAAGCAGCATTTTTTACAGTACGAGTATTTGTTTTTTTTTTAAATAATTTTCCAATAAAGTAAAGAAACCCTGTACCTATTGTACACCCCGCGACAAAATGATACGGTCCAACAAAAGCAATGTAATTCAAAATTTCTAGCTTCATACAAAAATTAGAAAAATTCAACAACGTTGCGCAGCGACAATTTTCTAGTTTGAAGTGTCCACAAAATACCGCTGATTTTTGACATTTTTATACCTTTCATGAGCATGAAATTGTATTAAAACTTTGGTCCGATGTTTGTAAGTACCAGAATAAGAAGAGATAGACCAATGAAAATGTATACTTATATGATCAGGACATCGGGCTGAGTCGATGTCCGTCTGTCCGTATGTCCGTCTGTTTGTATACAATCTAGTCCCTCATTTTTTAAGATATCCGAATGAAATTTGGTGAGTAAGTGTATTTTATAATGTATTAATCATCTGTCGGAACCGGTGAAATCGGAGCACTATAACATATCGAGCCTTAACCGCCAAAATAACGTAAGCGACATTTTTTTCAAATTTTTCTTTTTGATGCAGAAAACCATCTAGATGCTCTAGAAGCATTTCTGCATCAAAAAGAAAATTTTGAAAAACTGTCGCTTACGTTATTTTGGCGGTTAAGGCTCGATATAGCTCCCATACAACTGATAGTTCAGATATGAGATTTCTCGTTATAACTCCTCCATTTAAGCAGCTAGGAATAGGAAATTTCGCACTTTTTTCACATATTAATATCGGAGAGTTTACAGTGAAAATGATAAAGATCGGGTCACTATACCCTATAGCTCTCTTTCAACTGATTGTTCAGATATAAACCCGAACGATTTCGTGAGCTACTTACTAATTAATCATACAGGGTCTACTGAGAAAATCATAAAGATCGGTGATCTATAAGGAATGTTCAGATATAAGTTTTTGCGATATATCAATTTAGTATAAGTAATGTGTAGTGGCCTCTGTGGTGTAGTGGTAAGCAGTGCGCGCTTCCACTCCGCTGGCCTGGGTTCAAGCCCTGGTCAAAGCAGCATCGCAAAAAATTTAGAAAAAACGGGTTTTTATTAACAGCGGTCTCCCCTCGGCAGGCAATGGCAAATCTCCGAGGGTACTTCTGCCATGAAAAAGCTTCTCATAAAAATACAATCGCCGTTCCGAGTCGGGGTAAAACTGTAGGTCCCTCCCCTTTTTTGTGACAACATCAAGACGCACACCACAAATCGGAGGAGAAGCTCGGCCAAACACTAAAATATTGTGGAAGCGCCAATATATTATTATTATTATTATTATTATTATTATTATTATTATTATTATTATTATTATTATTATTATTAATGTGTAGCTCCTAAAGAAATCAAGGGTGGGTGAAGTTAAGTTTTTTGATGTTCATGAAAGGTATGAAGCCTTCGGCATAGCCGAAGACAGTGCTGCCCTTACTTGGTCTTTGCTAACGGCATCTCGCATTTTCTTCCATACATAGTTACTATGTTAATTTTTTTTTATTGGTTAGAAGAAATTAATAGCCGTCGCCAAAAAAATTATTAAAAAGCAACTCAATTTTTTATTATACTAGAATTTAATGGGCTACAAAACTGCGTACTTAAAGTTTGTTGTTGTTGTGAAAATTTGTTGAATTTTCTACACTCTTTTAATCGTGGATTTAAGTGGTGTTTAAGTATTACATAAAGAACTAGACTTTAACAAAAAATTAATAAACATTAAATAAACAAAAGAAAATTAGTCAAAACTGGTGAAAATGTCGTATCCCCATTGTTTTCACATGACTGTATGTATGTGAATTTTTATAGCGTGTTTCAAGAACGACTCCCTGTTAACTTATATCGTTTTGTATCAAAGAATGAAAAGTTTATACTACTTCTATGAATTATAAAATTTAGGTAGCAAAAAAAGTATAAGTAAATGCAGTATTTTGGAAAAACAGCAGTCTCCATTTTTGGAATCCAAAAATAAGTATTATACTGCCAAAAAAAGTATAGATACAAGCGTTACTTATGCTGTAAAATTTGCTAAATTTCTTTCAAAATTTGAAAGCTTCTTCACGTTTTAAAAAACTATTTTTTTTTTTGTTTCAGAATTTCACGCCGTTGCGGTACAATGTCGTTAATGGTGGTCGTTCCGATCCGCCTGACTATATGCACGCTAAGTTGATGGAACCACTGCCTTCGGTGTCACCATTACCTGTTACACCATCGCCTAATTCCCAGCTAAATGGACATGTGCCAAAAGTTTTGCCACCGGGTCTTATTTCGTCGAAATTGAATCGTAAGCCGAGCATTGAACGGGAGGCTCCGCTTAATTATCTGCAGCGATGCAGTCCAGCATTGGATTCTGGTGCGGGCAGTTCCCGCTCGGACAGCCCGCATTCGCATCAACAAGTCACAAATGCTGGACGTGTCGGAACTGGACAATATTCACCTTCACCTTCCAGTTTCAGCGATGTTGGGCCGCCGGCACCGCCGCCACGGCATCCGACAACGGTGAATTCCGCTACACCGCCGCCGCCACCTTCAAATCAGCACTACAAACGGCGATCTCCTGCAAATACGCGGCCAGCGGCGATCACACCCAATCCAACAACACGCGGCACTTCGCCAGTTATAGTGCGCAACGGCATTAAAGCACAACAACAATTGTCACAAATGAAGGCGCTCAGCCTATATCAAGCTGGCGGCAATGCCGTTGAACCACCGCCACCGCCGTATCCCATCAATACAGTGGTGGTAGCGACATCAGCGCCGCCGCCTAGTTACACGGCCTCCATGCAATCACGTCAGTCGCCGACGCAGTCACAATCCGACTATCGCAAGTCACCAAGCAGCGGCATATACTCAGCCACCTCTGCTGGTTCGCCCAGCCCCATCACAGTGACAAACAGTGCGATACTGCCACTGCAGCCGACCGCTGTGGCGCGTCCGCAGCCTCGAACCTACGCCCGCACCCAGCAGCCAATCATTATGCAGAGTGTCAGATCGACGCAGGTGCAAAAGCCGGTTCTACAAACAGCAGTGGCGCCCCAGACACCGGTATCGGCGTCAGCCTGCAATTCTCCTGTACACATTATGCCCACGCCTCCTTCATACCCACAAAAATCTGCCGTCGTAGTGCAACAGCAGCAAGCAGCTCAACAGCAATCGCCGCTGTTGGCTGGTGGCGTTCCTACCACGCTGAGCGTTGCGGGCAAGTCAACGACGCCCACTACGCCGCCGCTTATTGCGAACGCGCTAAATGGCACCGTGGTGAGCAAACCGCTCTGCATCAAGCCACCTTCATATACAGTAACCATGCAGGCGAAGGCCGCGCAGCATCATCAGCAGCAACAACAGCAACCATCAGCAGCAGTGACTGCAGCTCAGTTGCGCGCAGCTGCAGCTTTAGCTGCACAACAACAACAACAGCAGCAGCAAAAGCAGGTGAGTGCCGTGCCAGTTCCAGCGCGGCAGTTGCCTCCACCACCGCCCTACCAGAGCGTTCGCGCTGCTGCAGCGCCACCGACGCTCTCTATTGCGGACGTGAGTGGCAATAACAATATGATGGAGATTAAGACAAATAGCAAGGTGGCGCTGCACAATAATATTATAAATAATAACCAAATCACAAACAGCAACTTGACAACAACACCGCCAATTCCACCGGCGAAAAATAGTGGCGGCAGTGGTGGCACAACCAGTTCTGGCAGTGGGGGCGGTGCTTCACCAGCGGCGTCGGGTACCGGAGCGACAGGTGGCGCCGTTAACAAAGGAGGCGGAAGTGGTGGAGAGAAAGTCAAGCACGCCTCGCCGATACCAGAGCGCAAAAAAGTCTCTAAAGAAAAAGAAGAGGAGCGCAAAGAATGCCGCATAACGCAGTACTCCCCTCAGGCTTATAAATTCTACATGGAGCAGCACATCGAAAACGTGATCAAATCATGCAAGCAACGTGCATATCGCAAAAACCAACTGGAGAAGGAGATGTCACGCATGTGTTTGCCACAGCAGGCGCAAGTGGAGATGCGAAAAATGCTAAGCCAAAAAGAGAGTAACTATATACGCTTGAAACGTGCCAAAATGAACAAGAGTATGTTTGAGAAAATCCAGGACATCGGTTTGGGCGCATTCGGCGAGGTGTCGCTGGTTAGAAAGATTGACACAACGAATCATCTGTATGCCATGAAGACGCTACGGAAGGCGGATGTACTGAAGCGAAACCAGGTGGCGCATGTGAAAGCAGAACGTGATATTTTAGCGGAGGCAGATAACAATTGGGTTGTTAAATTATACTATAGTTTTCAGGATAAGGAAAATTTATATTTTGTGATGGACTACATACCGGGTGAGTAGATAATGTTATATAATCTTTAAAGTATTCAAAATATTATTATTTTCTCTCTTTACCTCGACAGGCGGCGACTTGATGTCTCTACTAATTAAGAAAGGCATATTTGAAGAACCTTTGGCGCGGTTCTACATTGCCGAATTGACATGCGCCGTTGAAAGTGTACACAAAATGGGTTTTATTCATAGGTACGTAGGGTAAAAGCGGTATAAATGTGCCTATGCAGTAATTATTAACAACATTTGTACTTCTCCTTTGCAGGGATATTAAACCTGACAATATACTCATCGATAGGGATGGTCACATCAAATTGACAGATTTTGGATTATGTACTGGGTTTAGGTGGACACACAATTCCAAATATTATCAGGAAAATGGTAATGATATCAAAGATAGTCTAACTTAGATACATATATTTTATTCGACACTGGCTTGGCTGAGGATAACCCCAGCCAACCAAACTGCTCGCTACGAAAGTGAATTTAAAAATAGTATATCTAAACTTAAGTGATATTCCAATTTTGGACCTACTCACAGAAATATTCAGCATTGAATGAAATCCCAACAAATTTATCACTACTAAAAAAACTACTGGCATTATAGGCATATAGAAGTTGAAAAGTGTGAATTGAAACTAGCTAACATTTTTCAAAAAAAGTTAGCTGGGACCTTTCTTTATTTTGGTAATAATTTAAAATATTAAAATTTATTTAATAATACGTATTTACACAAAAACGGCCGCAAGCTCAATAAAAATTGTTGAATGAAATTGTTATTAGGCAAAAAAAAAATTTAAATAAAAAATTAATAAATAAAATATTAAAATTACCTTTTAAGGCAACCATTCCCGACAAGATTCAATGGAGCCTTGGGAAGAGTACTCCGAAAATGGGCACAGACCAACGGTCTTAGAAAGGTAATTTAGTGATATTTTTCTGCAATACCGGAGAAATATCATTAACCTTTTGTTCATATTCACAGGCGACGCATTCGCGATCATCAAAGAGTATTGGCGCATTCACTGGTGGGCACGCCAAATTATATCGCACCAGAAGTGTTGGAACGTAGTGGTTATACGCAGCTTTGTGATTGGTGGAGCGTTGGTGTTATACTCTATGAAATGTTAGTCGGACAACCGCCATTTTATGCAAGCACTCCAGTAGAAACACAGCAAAAGGTATGTCAACATTTAAGTATTACCAATTGTCAACTAAATTGAGTTTATACATCTGTTAAAGGTTATCAATTGGGAAAAAACTCTACACATACCGTCGCAAGCGAAATTAACGCCAGAAGCTACTGACCTGATACGACGCCTATGTTCGTCAGCGGATAAGCGACTTGGCAAAAATACAGAAGAAGTGAAAGCGCACCCGTTTTTCAAGGGTGTTGATTTTGCTGATATGCGGCAACAAACTGCGCCCTATATTCCAAAGATTGAATTTGCCACAGACACGTCCAACTTTGATCCGATTGATCCGGATAAATTACGTTCGAATAACTCAAATGTAAGCGGGGATGATTTTGCCGATAGCGACAGACAGTTCCATGGATTTTTCGAATTTACATTTAGGAGATTTTTCGATGATAGATTCAATCCTGAGATGACGGACGATCATTCAGCGTATCAGGACGTCGGAAATACAACACAGAGTAATCATAATGCAAACGAACAGTTTATTTAGTCATTTAAGTAGTTAATAAAGGAATTTTATAAATACATAAGTATGTATAAGAAATTATGTTTGTACGTTGTTAGTTATGTAGTTAATTAATGTAACGTCACAAAAATCTCCTAGTTTGAAGTTTGAATAAGAGCAAAGGTAATACAGACTGTTAATGCAATATTTAATATAAAACCTTATCGCCCACCGTAACTAAGAGAAAAAAAATTAAAGGGAGGGAACAAAAAGTACACATACATACATAAGTAGATCAGCAGATATACATAAACGATATTTGTGGTAAATACCAAAATACATCATCTGCAAACTAGTTCATGCCAATGGCGCTACATATTTCATCCCATATCTGCAAACAAATTTATTCAAGATCAAAGGTCACATATATGAGTCTTTTGCATTTTTCATCCTAACGGTATGTTTTATCATAAAAATTGCTGACAAAAATTGTAGATCATGCAATTATCTATACAAATTTTTCCGGCACTTTTGCTAGCAAGAATCACCATTTCTGAGATATAGCGATTCAAAAACGGTAAACAAGTTATGTTCTTCATAATATGCACACATTTCCACGGCATGTACTTGGCGTGTCTTTTAACGTGGTCTCCCCGGTACGCATGTTTCACGACTTTTGTCGTCCTGTTTAACTAAATGATTTTATGTAGAGAACGACCGAACCTCGATTTTTAAGGCCGAACCGAACCGAACTTCGGCCAATTTCGGCCGAAGCCGAACCGAACATTTTGAAGGGCCCAAGTAATAAACAAGCAATGACTTTTTAAAAATGTAGTATTATTTTTGATA
>JAPVRG010042332.1:1784-14247 GCA_029783565.1 Rhagoletis cerasi
AGGTGGAGAAGGACTTGGCTTCACTTGGCATTTCCAATTGGCGTCAGTTGGCACAGAAGAGAAATGACTGGCGTGCTGTTTTGGACTCGGCCAAAATCGCTTAGGCGGTTACAGCGCCAATAAAGAAGAAGAGATTCACAGCAAAGTAACACTTTCACGTTTAGCGAAAATTCAGAGATCAGTATAAAGATAAAAATCAACAGAACAAAAATATAATACATAGGTTATTCATATAATAAGGAACAAAATGAACTGATATCTATACTTGAAGAAGTGAAACCAAAACGCACTATTATTTAAGTGGTTTGTAATAAATTATATAACACATCCCTTTTTTTTCAAATACACAATAAGGCGAAATTAAAAAAAAAAATTATTAAATTTTTTTAAGTTTGGGCGAGACGTAAGTTTAGTTAAGAACACAAAAGATGCATATTCAGAACTTCGAATTGACACTTAAAATCTTCGTTTAGAGTTTGTTGCCATCAAAAAAAGTTGACAGTTTTACCAAAAGGTTACATTTTTAGACCAAGTTGTGAATTACAAAAGTTGAAAAATGCTGCAGTAGATTTTCATTTTGAACCGATTCGAATCATTTTTCAGAGTGGTTTTCGGTTCGGTTTAGGCATTTGAAAATAAAAACCGTTCGGTTCGTGGTTCGGTTCAAAGCCCGAAAAAAACGGCGGTTCGGTTCAAAAACCGGGTTGCAGCCCTGATATTTACACAAAAACAAATTTCGAATCACAAAAAAACCTTTTTGATCGATTTCACCATCGATTTTGTTTAGATACAAGATCGGCGAAAAAATTGAGTAGTCACTTTGACGTTCTTGGGATGCCACAAAACTTCAATCTTATCTCGAAAATATACAAGATAATTATGTTTCACTGCTGGGGAATTTAAAAACCGAATTTTCTGTTTTCGGTTTAAAAGGAAATAAACGATTAACACATAAATTAAAAAAAAAGTTTGAAAAAGATCATTAACCAAATTAAAGAAAACCCGGTTTTTAGAAACATCGATCTTTTTTAAACATACCTAGCCTCAATAGCAGCCCATGGCACACTGACTGTGTGAGTATATACGCATGGTTACCACTTTGGTACAATTGTACCAAGGTTTGGGCCTTTTTGAAGCAACCGTGGCTATGCGTTCGTTTGAAATATGCAGCACTAGCTGCCGCTGGGTTTGGGTAACATATAAAGTGTGTTCTTGTACTCCAGGATTTAGTCAGAAATAGTACGGAGTAGTCCGGAAGATAGACTGAAGAAATTATAAAGCTCTACCCAGAATTGTCGCGGACGACGGTAAAGCGGTCGGCGGTAAGTGAGCAACGATTCGGTTGCCGCAGTGAAATCCGTCAGAGGTAAACACAATTTCGGCGGACGACGGCGTCCTGTATTTCCTCACTTCTTCGATGAGCCTCTCATTATCTATGTATATCTTTTTATTTTTTATTTATGAGAATATTTCAACCATTTCAAATATACAACTGAAATCTATTTAAGTGACAGTCAGATCAATCAACACTCAATCAAATCTGTGCCGTCTCCGCTGGACGGTAAAAATAGAAATAAATTTAAATCAACCGAAAAACGGCGACGGTAAAAACGCTGCCGTCGCATCTGTGTGCCATTCCATATGTCTATGTAATTTTTAATTTTGACAGCGGTTAACCGTCGACCGCTTTACCGTCGTCCGCTGCAATTCTGGGTAGAGCTTAAACGCTGTATAAGTGAGGGTCGCGAGGAGATGATTTGTGTATTCATTCAAGAGAGAGACAAGCGTTGCAACATGTTAAGGCTTTATTTCTTAGCTACAAGTAGGAGGAGTGCCTCCTGTTTGAAAAATAAAATTCATTTTAAATAAAGGCAATTAGGTAATTGAAATATGTATCACATTCAGATGTCAAACGAAAAAGACTTAAGAAGAGTTTAGTTTGAAAAAATTTTGAAAAGGGTGGCCACCTGTTTGAAAAGTCGAATTTAATTAAATTACATGTAACCAAAGCTATAAAAAAATATTCAAGGAGTGTTACAAAATCTTTAGTTTGAACATTTAGAATATTTTTGCCACCGGTTAAAAAGTTAAATTCAAATTATTTACTAAAGTAAATGAAGTATTAAAATATAGGTTTCAATCGAAATGGGTTTGAGAAGATTGTGTTTCTGAACTATAGAAGTACTAAGCCCGTTTCTTTAGCCTTAAAACAACGTTAAGATGAAGTCTGTACGATGAGTATAACCCGAGATATAACGATTTAAAGAAGTACATTATTGGTCAGAATCACGAAAAAATCCAAACCTTGGCAGATCATACCTCCGAAGAAAAAAAATTTCGAATACGTGCTAGCTTAATTTATGTATATTTAGAACCCATAAAAAAATTAAAAGCCAATCAAAGATATGACATCATATTAGTTATTGTAGTTATTGTTATGTGAGTTCACAGCGCTCTGCAGCGGCGCTAGCGATGAGTTAATTCATAAGTTAATTCTTGCAACCCTCTAGTGTCCACATCCGGTGTCTTTCTTGTACGTCAAATTATGATCTTTTATAAAAACAATAAGACCCTGCTTATCTAAATTGAATAAGTGCAGAATCTATGAGCACTTAAGTAAAAAATACACACAAAATGTTTCCATATAAATTTATGATTTCATTAATACTTAGTTCAAGGTTTTACTAAAATTTTAAATCGTTAATTTATATGAAAACCTTTTGTATGAATTTTTACTTAAGTGCACGTGAATTCTGCATTTATTACTCAGTTTAGATAAGCTGGATTTTATTGTATTCATTTAACGCCCAAGAAAGAAGGGGGAAGTTAACAAGTTCTTTCACATTGATACTTGTTTCGAAAGTAAATTATTTTGGAAATTTCCTTAAAAATTTAGCTAAATTGTTGATAAATCAATGAATAGCTCCCAAACTACTAATCCGGTTTCAAAATGTTTTTGACATAGATGATAGCTAATTTAATAAGCTTCATTAGTGTAAAAAGAAATTTGAGATTGGCCAACTACATCCAAAAACAAATTGCAATTGAGTGCACTTTATACTTTCTTATATTCTGACCTCATATTCGCATTCAGGAGAAAATTTTACATTGGAAACGATTGTCAAATGTCAAAAATCAGAACTTATTTTTAATTTTTTAAATTTAAAAATTTGTATAAATAAGCAATGGGAATCGAAACAAAATTGTTTTTATTTTCAACCTTTGTTGAACGCTGAAAAATCGCCACATCAATGCAAACGGCCATGTATGATACTTTTTAGAAAAGCGTTTTTACATATTCCGTTAATTTTTTCCATACATATTCATGCCGAAATTAATGCCAAATTTGAAAAGATTTATTGATAGAAGAGCACTAACCTTTTTCAGTTTTAGTTCAGAAAGTTGCAATTCAAATTCAGATAGTTACAATTCAAGTTCAGAATTTCCATTTCAAATTCAGAATTTTCATTTCAAATTCAGAAACTTACAATTCAAATTCAGAATTTCCATTTCAAATTCAGAAAGTTGCAATTCAAATTCAAATTTTTCATTTCAAATTTAGAAAGTTGCAGTTCAAATTCAGAATTTTCATTTTAAATTCAGAAAGTTGCAATTCAAATTCAGAAAGTTACAATTCAAATTCAGAAGTTCCATTTCATATTCAGAAAATTTCAATTCAAATTCAGAAAGTTACAATTCAAATTCAGAAAATTCCAATTTAAGTTCAGAAAATTTGAAATTAAGTTCAGGAAACTTTTTGTACCTTGAATTTAATGGAAAACTATGTATATATATATATGTATATGCATCAAATTTGTGCAATAGTTTGCTTTAAAGTAAAAATAATTCATAATTAACATGCGTCGCCAAGAATTAGTTAGTTTAACTTTGTCTAACCTTCCACATGCTAATATGAAAAGGGACTGAGCTATCAAACCAGGATGTATTTACTTGGTTCAAGTTTAATACTTAGTCTTCAGCTTTACATATGTATGTATTTATTTATTTTCATATATGTAATAAAAAGAGTAACTATGCAATTGTAGTACATAGCAGTAATGATAACACAAACAAAAACCCCGATTTTTTTGACATATAAACTACGTATGTTATTTTTATTCACCGGCTGGCATATCACGCAAGGAAAGTGCATCAGCAATGCTGTGTTGCTCGAGCACAATCTCCACCTGATATGGCTACCTTGGCATAATCAATCTGTTTTTAAAAGTACTGCAGCATCTGCTGTATTAATCCTGGACCTTGGACATTAGGCACATCCATGCTTGATTTGACAAGTGACTTTATTTTGGACCATATTGTCTCCTCTGGATTTACCATAGGCGAATATGGTCCCAAACGAATTACACTTGCCTGCCCGTTCAAGTGAAAATTTCTGAATTTGAATTGTAACTTTCTGAATTTGAAATGGAAATTCTGAATTTGAATTGCAACTTTCTGAATTTGAAATGGAAATTCTGAATTTGAATTGTAATTTTCTGAATTTGAAATGGAAATTCTGAATTTGAATTGCAACTTTCTGAATTTGAATTGCAACTTTCTTAATTTGAAATGGAAATTCTGAATTTGAATTGTAATTTTCTGAATTTGAAATGGAAATTCTGAATTTGAAGTGCAACTTTCAGAACTAAAACTGAAAAAGGTGTAAAAGCAAAAAGTTGCTTACTTCTGTAAAACACCAAAATTGTCAAATAGGGCATGGTGGTGTACCTATTTATACATTCATTATTTACATATATGTATCTTTTCATTGCAGGTCAGTTACATCAGCAACTCAACTCTTTCTGTACGTTCGCCCATTAAAAATTTATGTGAAATAAATCGGAATGTCAATATTTCGCAATTGATATCTGCAGTTGGTTATGAATATCTGAGAACTTTTGCTACAGAGTTGGAAGATGGCGGCCATCAACAGATTATGAAACAATTGGGTTTCCAACTTATCAATCCGACCGAAAAATGGTTTCCAGGAATCGACAACTTAAGAGCAGAGTTCAGTTCTTGGGAATGGATTTATGGAAAGACTCCCAAATTTACAGTTGAGAAGGAGTTAATTTTGAAGGATAGTGATAAAGAACATAAAATAATTCTAAAAGTTGAAGTGGAAAAGGTATGAACATTTTTCATACTTTTAGCCATTATACAAAAAAAAGAAGGTAGTTTCACTTTGAAATTTTTTGTCATAAACTGTGCTTATTGAAGTTTATACTTTTCGTAAATGATCAAGTAGCACTGCCACCTCAACAAATTGGATATTTTAATAAATTGTTGGGGAATTTTGTATGTATTGCAAATATCTATAGCATTCAACGTATATTTACTAGTTTAATTGATAGTATTGATTTAAAAAACCAGGGGACTTCGCACCGTTCTCGTTGCTTCGTTAGTTGGCACATTTATGTATATTTTGTAATTGTCTTGTTGGTTTAGTTGGATGTACAAAAATAAAATATACGTAAAACTGTCAAAAAACTGCCAACTAATGAATATCGAGCTCGGTGTGAAGACCCCTACTATAAAAGTAAGGCACTAAGCCTTATTTTGGATCTTTTCTTTCTTTCATTTGAAGCCATGTGATAAGGGCTATGCATTTCACATATGTATGTGGTACCGCCGGGAGTCGAAAAAACCTTGTCAGTTCTTGTATATTTGCAATTCCTAAATATACAGCTCATCTTACTAAATAATATTGCAATAAAAATAATTTCGTAAGTAAAATATTTAATTTTAGAAAAAAATTGACTGAAAGCCTGCTATGATACGATCATATTGAATTGCTGACTGCAAAATAGCATAAGCAACACTTTTTTGCTTATTGAAGCAAGTAGGTATTGATCATTTTCAATGCATATGCAACTGCTTAGCTACGACTAAGAAAAATAAATCAGCGACAGCAAACAGTAAACAGTAAAAGCGAAGGAGACTTGAAATAATTTGCTTCTGCTCACATCGCAGTTTGTTTTTGCTTACACAGTCAGCCGAAACAAACCAGTTTAGAAAAATTTGCTGTTGCTGCAAGCAGTAAGTTCGGGGTAGTTTTAGTCTTGCTTTTGCTTATCTTCCTTGATTCGTTATTCTCGCGAGTACTTTCATACATACATACATATGTATGTTTGTATGTACATACATATATGTAGGATCGGTTAACAAAACGACAAGAACAGGACGTAACTACTAACCACCACTTACGATAAAACTACTTATGGTTCGACTACCCAAAAATGCAACACTTCACAACCGATTAACAGACTGGAAACGACGAGAGCGAAATAGAATTTTTGGACTGAAGCGAGCAGATGCGGTTGAATATTCGAAGCGAGTGGTCGAGTGCGCGATGTGACGGCGAAACGTTTATACAAAATATAATCCTTTTACTTAAGTATATTTTAACTGTAATCATAAGAGTGATTAAACTGTAATTAAAAAGCAATTTAAATAGTGGACTTTATTGTTTTTCTATTATTTTCCACATATATACGCTCAATCCATTGTATCTGCGTACACTGATCTAATGCGCAGCCAAAGTTTCAAATTCTGCTTAAATAGTTGCTTTCGACTGCGAGAATAGCGCAGCAAGAAAAAGAAGCAAAGGCAAAAATGAGAGTACACAAAACTCACCGCTTGCAGCAACAGCAAATTTTTCTGAACTGTTTGCTTCGGCTGACTGTCTAAGCAAAAACAAACTGCGATGTAAGCAAAAGCAAATGATTTCATGTCTCCTTTTGCTGTTTGCTGTCGCTGATTTATTTTTCTTAAGTCGCAGCGAAGCTATTGCGAATGCATTGAAAATAGTCGAGCCATTTCAAACCCTGGATACGATGATCGAAATATTTTTTTATAATTTAAAAACAAGTTTTTTTTTAAATAAGCAGTCACTTTTTTAAATTTATTTTACGTCAAATGAGGGCAATGGCGGCTAAGAAGAAGTGAAACTACCTTAAAATCATTGTATCATGCTATAGCTATATTTTAATCTATTGTTTTCAATTTTAGGGTGTTATCTGTGAGGTAACTATTACGATGCCAAATAATGAACGTATACCAGTGGTATCCAGTCTGCAGCACAAGAACTATGATGAATCTAACTTAAATAAAATTTTAAATGCACTTAAGTTAGCTTCCACCGACAATATAATGCAAGCTATAAACAGCCATTAAATGTTTTCAAATGCAAATACATATAACATTTTCTTCAAAATTGTGTTTGTTTTAGATTTCAAAACACGTTTGCACAAACCACCGTTGTATATTACTTCTGTTAATTATTTATTAAGTTTTTCAACTAAAATGCTTCTAATAACACGGTGCTACAAAAAAAGTTCACGAAATACACCCGAAGCAAAACTTAGTGTAGGTTGTGGGTAGGGTCGAATACAACATGAAAATAGGTTTTTTATACTTCCTGAAACCTAAATTTTTTTAGCCGTTATTTTCTTGATACACTTATCTATTAACAGCTTAATGAATTTTCGTCCGATTTTAAATCAAATCTGCGTGTTTTGTCAATCAATAACATTTATAAATAAAACATTTCCAGCAATTCAATTTATAACATCATCTGCTTCTGCCCCCGACTTCTTCTGCGTGAACATTAGAATCGAGCTAAAATGTAATACAAAATTTATATTATACGCACATATTTCAATTAATATTTGAATATACAATACTGTATAGTTAATTATTCTCTGGCAGTACGCATAAATTTTTATCATGTATCCATGACCATGTGAGAGGCAAGGAGTGCCCAAAACAATTTGTTTATGCCCTTAAATCAACACGTTTACCGTTATAAAAAGTATCCTGTTTTCTCAATCCAAGTTACAATTTATCTACGTGTAAAATTTCATTCAGATCCGTTGAACCGTTGAAGAAACAATCATCCAAACGCTCACATTTATAATACTCAATTTACTGGGCTATTTATTGACACGGCGGATACGACTTTCTCCGTTTTCAAAACCATTATGGTGCATTTACATGGTATGAGGCCATATGAACTGTTGATACGCTAAAATAGTCACTACATGTTCCAATGAGGAATTCAATGATATCGAGTGGTATGCATATAATATATATATCTGATAAAATCGGTTTTCACTTCTTCATCGACTCTTATAGTAAACGGGCCGCTCTTTCCAATGCAATAAACTGCAGCATCGCAATTTCACTTCAAAGTTAGGTACTTTCACAAAAAAAAGTACAAAAAAAATCAAATCTGACGAAACTATTCTGAAAATAATCAAATTCGCATGAAACTCGTTACTCGGGGGTTTCGGGGTCGCTGATTACGAATCCGATGTTAGTTTTTCAAAATTCAAAATGGCGGATCCAATATGGCGGATGACTTTTTTTAAAAATTGATCGGATTCGCTTGAAACTCGTTACTCAGGGGTTTTCGGGGTCGCTGATTACGAATCCGATGTTGGTTTTTCAAAATTTTCATCTGAACTGAAATTTTCTGTATCACTGACATCACTAAGATCATTTTCCCGATTGCCATCATTTTCACAAAAATACAAACCGTCCACTTTTTTAAACTCATCTTCTAAAGACATTTTACCGGTAAGCAGAAATTCGAAACATAAAAATCGCGATTTTGAAATGAAGAAATAACGATATGCGCAGTCAACAGAAGCTAATACTTCTGTTTTCACACTGATGACAAAATGTTAACTTTGTGCCAACAACGATGGTGCTTGTTACATAATAAATTGATACATGCTTCCTTTGAAGCTACTGCATTCAGAAAAATGCTTGGTATAAAACAACTATAATAAGAATTGGTAAGAACCACTTTAATACACACCATTAATTCATATATATACTAATTTACATACAGATCCAGAAATTCATCTGATTCGTAATCATCGACCCCAAGATACTCTTTATGTATGAATTTATAAGTGAATCCAAAATTTTTTTTTAAGTTCGGCCACCATATTGGATCCTCCATTTTGAATTTTGGAAAACGAACATCGGATTCGTAATCAGTGACCTCGTTTTCGGTGTCAACGAAATTTTTGAGTTTCACATGAATCCGAACAAATTTTAAATTTTTTCGCCATATTGGATCAGCCATTTTGAATTTTAAAAACGAACATCGGATTCGTAATCAGCGACACCAAAAACCCCCGAGTAACGAGTTTCAAGCCATTCCGATCAATTTTTAAAAAAGTCATCCGCCATATTGGATCCGCCATTTTGAATTTTGAAAAACTAACATCGGATTCGTAATCAGCGACCCCGAAACCCCCGAGTAACGAGTTTCAAGCGAATTTGATTAATTTCAGAATAGTTTGTCAGATTTGATTTTCATTGACGCAATCAGAATGGCAAATGTCAACGAATGAATGTAAAGGAGATGAAAAAAAACGAGTCAGTGATGCCAACGAATATTTTGTTTGAAGAACTTTAGGTTTCATTACTAATATGACTAGAAACTGTAGAGTGAGCAACATTCTGCAATAGTAAAGGAGCCGATTTTTTGTGTGGAAGCGCGAAGACTGTTTTATTACAAAACCTATTATTGAATCATGATGTGCTCCCATTAATTTTTAATAGAGTTGGTTCTTCTAACTTTTACAAAATCCAGGGACACCAGATCGGTGTTTTTGTATATTGATGGATTTTTAAATAAATAAAATGTAAAATCCATTGAAAAAATTTTCACACCACTTTAAATGTTTGAATTTTGATGGAAAAAAACTTAAACAAAAAAATTCCAAACGAGGAAATTGTTCCTACATAAAATTTTGTAAATGGAAGCAGCTCAAATATGAAAAAACAACACAATCCCAGAGCGCGTTGATAAAAAATCTGAGTGGAAAGGCTGCACTAAGTTCTGGACATCTTTTCATTCAATTTCAACAAAAAAATTGTTCCACTTCCGAAGCTGACACAAAGAAAATTTGTTGCTTATTCTTTACAAATTGACATTGCAAAAATGTATGTAAGTCAGAACTATAGGAAAATATCCCTTTATTCTTTTCGTAATTGAGTTGGTGCTTCTTTTATAGGAAAATTCACATGGCTTGTGACCAGATTCATACCACGTAGGTTAGGTTAGGTTGGGGAGCAGTCCAAAGTAGGACTCACTTAGACTCAGGGTCCTTGTGATAGCGCATGAGGTTTTTTAGTTATCCCCGTTCCCCTGTAAACCACTTGGTGCTTAGCAAAAAAGTGCATAGGCTTCTAACGTTCGCTGTTTTGAGGTCATGGAGATCGTTGAAGTAATGGATCCCAAGAGCCTTTGCTCTCCATTTTGATAGAGCCGGAAAATGGTAGAGAAGATGTGGGATGGTTTCCTCTTCGTATTAATCCATGCAGCTTCTGCAGTAGTTCCAGGGTGCGGCCAGTCTAGCTGCTTGTAATCCAATCAGACAATGTCCGATGAGAACTACAGTCACTATGCGAATGTCCAGTCTACTAAGATTAAGTAGACACTCGGCGCATTGGGCGTCTGTGGCTGGCCAGAGTGTTTTGGCAATGTGACAGGTCGGTTTCATTTGCCATATTTCGTTCACAACTTTCGCAGGAATGCCAAGGGTGTCCTTATATCTGTATCAGGCAATGTCGTTCCATGACGCGCGAGTTCATCAGCCTTGCAGTTTCCCTGAATGTCGCAATGGCCAGGTACCCAGACTGTGTGAATGCTGAATGTCTCAGTCATCTCGTGAGATCGGCGGCATTGAGAAACTACTTTTGAAGTCAGCGACAAATTTCCCAGAGATTTAATTGCCGCCAGGCTGTTAGTGAAAATGTAGATATCATGACTAGGAATCGTAACACACTGAACCAATGATGCGGCCTTTAAGATAGCCATTTGTTCCGCCTGAAAAACACTGCAGTAGTCAGGAAGGCGGAAGCTGAACGATATGCCTAACTGTTCCGAATAACCCCCACAACCAACTCTTTTGTCGAGCTTCGATCCGTCCGTGTAAGCAAGGCCTGATCTTTTCCTGACTGTGTCCATTGACCATTCCTCCCTTGAGGGAAGAAGGGTCGTGAACCTGAGCCTGGAAGTGCGGGTGGGTGGTATGTAGTCGGTTGTAGAAAATTTAGTGTGGACGTTCGAAATTGTACAGTGTCCGATATGTTGATGCGTCCATTTCTTGGTTGCGTTGAGCCTAATGGCAGTATTACATGTAGTCTTTCCAACATATAGATCCGTCGGGAGAAATGCTAGTAGCGTGTTGAGCGCTTTGGTGGCTGTTGTCTTCATGGCTCCTGTTATCAATAGAGAAGGCAGTCGTTGAACTTTGTCCATTTTATTAGCATTAACTTTAATCCCAAAACACTACAATCCCTTATAAAAGAATCTGTCCTGCCACCGCGGTGTACATCCATGTTACGATTTTGGGCTCCAGACCCCAGTTTTTGCCAATAGCCCTGGTGCAGAAGTATACGGCAGTTGTGGCTTTGCGAACCCTTTCATCAATGTCAGGTCCCCAATTTTATTTCCTTTCCAGAATTGGACCTAGGTATTTAACCTGGTCTGTTCTCTGTGGTATATAGGCGAGGATGATGTCCGCTCTATAAATTGCTTTTAGTTTTAGAATAATATCCATTGTTTTCTGAAGATCGATGGGTAGGATACCATGGAGCCAAGGAGACTTGAAGGGTGAGAAGCTGCAAATAGCTTCTTTGATGCTCCAATCAGAAATCGCGATAAAAGGGATTTGCCCGTCTTGGGCAATGATCTGTGAATTGTTCGCTCTTCTGAAGTCAGAACAATCAGGAAAGTGGGGCAACATGAGAACATCAAGCGTTTCCGAGCGTTAATTCATCATTCCCTTTGAGCAGGTAGCTAGGCGCGCTCGTTTGACAGAAAGTTTCCCAGGAGGAGCGTTTTGCAGCCCTGACAGCATATTTAAATCTGCGTTGTCAGTCCCTGCACTTTCCCCATATTTGACGCTATTGCTTGAATAAACTTCATCCTGCATTCCTTGCGTAGATTTATTATTTCTTGCGTCCACCACGGTGGGAAATACTGCTTTCGTTGCTCTTTGAAAAGCATTCGTGAGACCTTCTACTGCTGAGTCTAACATTTACGTACTCGCAAGATTTTAAGAGGTTTCAGGCAAGGATTTGATTAGACAGTGTCTAAACACCTCCCAGTTTGTTCGTCTGCGATTTACGAACGCTTAAGGCGCGCAGATCGAGATGTTCAATTTAAAGCTAATGTGCATGTGATCGGAGAGTGAGTTTTCCCCGGACACATGCCAGTTGCTCACTAATTCCTAACCTCGTCTATTAGAAAAGGCTACATCAAATACCTCCCTGCATTGGGAAGTTACAAAAGTGGGGGTATCCCCAACATCACATACTCTAATAGCAGTTTCCCACGGCACCGTCAATTACTTTGTTCGCTCACCCAATTACTATCATGAATTACCCCATTCACACGGCACATTCTTAATTCGATTTGTCAGTTCATTGTTGTTTT
>JAPVRG010042514.1:0-11689 GCA_029783565.1 Rhagoletis cerasi
ATTTTTGTAAAATTTTCCATTTGCAAAATACGTAAAAACAAACTGATTACTCGTGAGATAAGATAACGCGCTTAACGCCAGTAGTTTTTTAAGTCGAGCTCCGTAAGAATTTTTAAGCTGCCCTAGGCCCCCCAAAAACACATACAGTCATGCATACATATATACATACATACATGAGTAGTTAAGCACTTTCATATTGATAGTTTGAATTCGTTGCGTTATCTAGTGAGGTTATCTATTAAAACACCTTAAACATGTTTATGTCTATTTTTACTAATTACTCAGCAAAACTTCGATGTAAACACCTGTAAAATGTGTCTAATGAATCGATATCGGTGTAGGCATCAATAGTGTCGGCAGACTAAAAGGGCATGACATGTAAATATTTAATATATTATTTTGCTTGGAATAACAAGCGATTTTATTTATTTATTATTTCAATGAGAATAACAATCATGCATGCATGTAGATTTGTTTTTTGTGGTTATATTTTCCTTGATGAAAATAAAAATCGCTCATCTCTTTTTTAATTATTAAAAATATATTAAAAGCTCATTGCGATAAGTATTTAAAATATATTTTACACAACTGTGAATGTTAAAAATAACTTTTTACACATTTTTCACTGAAGCCAGCAGCTAAAAATCATAAAATATTTCCCGAATATTCGTCTTCACTCAACTTAGTCTATTGTCCATTTTAAATTTTTAAAGTTAATGCATGCGCATTTTAATGTGTATAAATAAGTATTTTAGTCTTCTAAAGCAGTATTACGCTTAAATTATAAATAAGTTCATCTCTCAACTACTTGATAAATGCCAGCAAGTCACTTAGTCTAGGCAAAAAGACATCCGGTATGAGTTTCCTGTGTTCGGGATCAGACGATTGCTTCCACAACTCAACATCCTTCAATTGATTTACGCCCGTGCCGACGAGCATAGTTTGGAAACCACAATTAAAGCCCAACAATATGTCACTGCCGCAACTAATGCACAAAAGAGACGAGAAAAATAAAATGTTCGCAACTGAAAAAAATTATTTTTTTATGCCACACTCACCAATCACCCACAATGAGCGTACGCTTCGCCTCGATGGTACCATTCTCAATCAAATGCTCACAAATTCGACGATTCGGTTTGCCAATCACCACCGGCTCTCGTGCTGTACACGTTTGCACAGTACGCACAATGCTACCCGCATCGGGTATAACCATGCCAGGCATGGGAAAACGTTCATCCATATTTGTAGCAATAAACAAGCATTTTGGATCATCCAAATACATTGCAGCCTTTATCATTTTACAGAAGCTAAAATGTACATCGAAGCCCACAATCACCGCACCAATATCGGCGTCCTTACAAAAGCCACCTTTTATATACTCGCTCAATCTGCTTGGCATTACATCGGGTCCTACGCCAGTGTGCTTAATGCCCACAGCATCAAGTTCGGCGGCAATACCTGCAGTGCCTATTACATAGACTTTGCGTTGGAAATTGCGCGCCTTCAAGTAGGCTGCAGTCGAATGCGACGAGGAGATTATTTGCTCGGCAGGAATATCGAAACCCATTGAGCATGCTTTTTCGTAAAGTTGTTGACGCGTTTTCGTTGAATTATTAGTGCAAAGGAAAATCTTCTTGCCCAACTGCTTTAGGCAGCGCATAGTGTCCACAGCACCGTCGATGACAGTGTCACCGAGCCAAATAACACCTGGAGGGAGGAGAAGAAAAAGAAAATTTATGAGCGCTTAGAACTATAAATCATTTTAACAGTTCGTCGCTGCGCCAACAAAAACAGTTATGTGTTTTTCAGTAACTTTTCAGGAGAACAAAAAAAGTAATTTTTTTTTGTTCAAAGTATTTATAGCAGGGACCGTAACGGTTATGATCTTTATAATAAAAATCATAATTTAACCGTTAAAATTTGATTTCTATTTTTTCGATCAAATTTAATAGTTATTTTACGACTTTTATTTTCTCGATCAAAAAATAATCGTTATTTTATTATTTTTACTTTTTCGATCAAAAAATTATAGTTAATTTTGATTTTTATTTTTTCGATCATAAAAGATTTAAAGTGGTCATAAAAAAGCAGTCTCCGTTATAACGATTATTTTTTATCGAAAAAATAAAAATCAAAAATAACGACTATTTTTTGATCGAAAAATAAAAATTATGGTATTTAACGATTATTTTCGGTCCCTGATTTCTGTTTGATCACTTCTGAACCAAAAAAGATATAAAAAAATGGCAAACGCAGAAATATGGGCAATATATAGTGTTAACAAAATATATAATAAAAATTTTTTTTTAAATCACATACTAACTGTTTTGTTGGCGCAGCGACCAGTTAATTAAAGAAAAAAAAAATTTTTAAATAAAAAAATAATTCAAAAAATAAAATATGTAAAAAAAAATAAACTAATTAATTAAACTCAAGAAATTAGTGCGTATTCATTAACATCCTTACCATCACAATCGCTGATGACCGTATCAAAGCTGTTCAACCATTGTCGAACTGTTTCTTTTTGTTGCTCCAGCAGATTTACGCAAACTCCTTTGTACATTTTTTCGATCGGATGCCGCGCGCCGCTACCACCTATGCACTTATATAAATAATAACGCTTGTCGCTATCTGCATGCTTCTCGTTTACTGTTTTTCTAATAGCTTGGGCTGCATCTGTCATTGCCATTGCCAACGCGTTGTAGGTCTGAAACTATTCTGAACCTGCAAACTTTCATGGGAGGTAATATATAGAGTGTAAACAGTCTGGTTTAGCGATGCACTTTTGCACACTTTTTGAATCGATTTGCGATAAGAGCGAATTACCAGGAAATAGCACCTTTTATAAACTATTTGTTATTTTACAGATTTTTTAATTTATGTTTTGTTATTTATTTAATTTTTTCTTGTTTCTTTTTTTGTAGTTGATCTCCCATAACACTATTTGTACAAAAGAACATTGTATTGTAGGACAGCAATGCAAAACATTAATTCACAATTATAAATTATTAGAATACGCTGATATACGTACAAATGTATTAAAGTTTATATGCAAGCATGTAAATGTATAATAGTTAAAAACCAGTTTTTTTTTATATAAAAACAAACTAAATATTTACTAATTTCGATACCAAACAAATAGTAAAGTATAAGTATACTAGCAACTTTGTGTGCCGCAGCTTTAGATTCTATATATTTTCGTTCCTCCTGCACTACCTGCGCATAACTAACACTACATAAATGGCAGCAAGTCACCCAATTTGGGCAGAAACACATCGGGTATGAGTTTCTTTTGTTCAGGATCATCTGAATTCTTCCACGCCTCTACATCGTTCAACTTATGTATGCCCGTGCCGACTAGCAGCGTTTGGAAGCCACAATTGTAGCCCAGTAAGATGTCAGTGTTGCAGCTGAAATGAGTGAATAGTTAAACAGTAAGCTACTAACAAACCCTATTTAGCAAAAAACGGCCACTTACCGATCACCAATCATTAGCGTACGCGCCGGATCGATGGTACCTTCGTTTATCAACCATTCACAAATGCTCGGATTGGGTTTGCCAATCACGAAGGGTTCACGCTCTGCACATGTCTGCACTGCGCGCACAAAACTACCCGAACCGGGTATCACCATGCCAGGCATAGGAAAACGTTCATCTGTATTTGTTGCAATAAACAAGCATTCCGGATGATCCAGATATGAAGCGGCTTTAATCATTTTACAGAAACTGAAATGTTCATCGAAGCCTACAACCACAGCGCCAATTTCGGGATCTTTGCGAAAGCTTGTTGCTAGGTATTCGGCTAGTGTGCCGTTCATTACATCGGGTCCTATATCGCTGTGCTTGATGCCCACGGCGTCCAGTTCGCCTGTTATACCGCCAGCTCCTATCACATACACTTTCTTTTGAAAATTACGCGCTTTTAAGTAAGCGGCAGTTGAATGTGCTGAGGAGATCATTCCTTCGGCGGTAATATCGAAACCCATACTATGGGATTTCTCCAGCAATTGCTGCCGGGTTTTCGTTGAATTATTGGTGCAAAAGAATATCTTCTTGCCAATGGTTTTAAAGCGATTCATTGTGTCGACAGCGCCTTCAATGACATTGCTATATACCCAGAGGACACCTAGAAGTAGAGAAGTAGAGTGTGTAGCAAAATTATCGAAATCTACAAGGTATAGAAAAAGACACGAGTGGCAGAAAAATTTTAACAAATTTAAATTTTCAAATTCGCAGAATTTGTGTGTGTGTGTCAAGTCAGAAGAGCGGCAATGCCTCATGATGATTATTTATTTCATATTTTTACATTTTTTGCCCTTGTCCGATTTGCCAGCTTTCGTGTAGAACATTGGATGTCGATATAACAAAATAAGCGCTCATCTTACTACATAACTGGCTCAAGACGCAACTATTTAGTTTTTTGTACTGTGTTTTAATTTTATACGAGGACATACATACATATGTACAAACACATGTAAGCTTATTTGCAACCATGACATTGCCGTTGCCCTAGAATAAACACCTTGTCCACTTCTTCACACGCCATATATTCCACACTCGTTCAGTAATTTTTCCATTGTTTTGTTGTTCTCTTTACTTTAAATGAGCCTCACAATCATAGGCACGTACGAACTGATTATACGTCACCGAATCGCAAGCGAAAATTCCCCACCAAACACACAACAGTGTCGTGAAAAGTATGGAAAGCCGACACCATCAAGAATTACGCAATGTTACCTCATTATTTGTGAGAATCTGAGGAAAACTCAAAACAGGCACAAGTATACTATATACAACAATTTTCTACACGTTGATAATGAATGTGATAATGAAAGTGACCTTTAAGGTCAAAACATTTACACTTTTTTCTGCCTCGTCATGCTTTCTATACATTTCCTGCACTTACCATCGCAATCGGTGATGACCGCGTCGAAGCCATTCAACCATTCTTTGACCTTCTCCGGCGGTTGCTCCAGCAGATTCGTACAGGTTTGCTTGTACATGTTTATACTGTGGCGTCTATGTGTGCTACTAATCACTTGGTTACCCGTGTTGACGGTATAGTAGGCAATCTTCCAATATGGAATTATCAAATGTAATCCTGACGCTCTTGTCTTCTCCACTAACAATTCACTAATATCACTTGCGAATAAGCCTCCTTGTTGGCCGTTTTGCTGACTGCCAAAATTACCACCGCCTATGCTGCTGCCGCCAATTTCAACACTTCAACCAACGCTGCCGCAAAACGTTTCTAAAGCAAAAGATTTTGGCATTACTTTTTTATTAAAAAAAAAATCTCATAGGAAATCTCGCTTTATTTTGCTCTTTTGCCCTTCACGATCATGTTCGCGTAAGCGGAGCGCACCAATAGCTACTGTCAGAGAACACAGCGGCACAAGCAAAGTGGCGCGTTTCAGATTCCAAATTGTATATGAGTCAACCAACCAGTCGGGGGCTAATCAGCCGATGTTGCCGCTCTCACGCGTGCTCCATACAACGCTGCCATACAAATGTGCATATAGCGTATGTGTCTATGTGAGAAGACAATGGCCTTTCCGTTTGTCTGGTGTACTAACACGTGCGACGACGCTTCGATAGTCTCTTATTGATTTTCAACCACTGTGCCGTGCCGCCGGCGCTGATTTCTCCTTTACAGCGGACACCTCTTCCTATTTTCGGCTACGGAAAATATTTAGCATTTGCCTCTGTTCTCAGACTTATCGCTATTGGATTTTTCCACTTGAACATTATCAAATTTCATTAAAGAACTTACGCTTTTCAGCTTTGGCGCACCTTCCACTTGGTTATCGCTACCTTCAATTTCCCACGGCTGTCTGTATATCTGCACTCATCTGCACTCCTGCTGCTGACGTTTGCGTTTTCAGATTTTCCGCTTGCTTTTCCACTCTTTATAGAAATTCGCTGTACATGCGCGGTTGAATTGTCGTCTCACAAGATATATTTTTTATTTTTATTGCTTTGCTTTAATTTAATGATGCACAATCAGCAAAATGCAATAATTGACGGCGATTTTTTCATCATTCTTTATCCACCGTTCTTCTTGTAATTGAAACAGCTGTTTTTTGTTTTCATCTTTCCACACCTAGTACAGGGAGCACTTGGTGAGAGGGGCCACAATTTACAGTGGAATGACTTTTCATTGATTTACAAAAATTATAAAGATTTATTGCAAAGATTTTGTTTCCTTCCCGATTATTTATAAACCGCATATTAACTTTTTTTCTCCATTAACACTGTTGGATGCGCTCTCTTGCGCAGTTTTCTCGTTTCTTTGATAGCCTTTTTCTCTTCATTTCCTTTTCCCATGCGATTCGTGTATCTTATGGGCACCTTACACGATCAATTTATTCCATCAAACTATGTGCGTAATTTGACGATTTCGGCTTATCCGCGTCAAACAACCCAAAAAATTTTAGGTTTTTGTTTGTGGTCTTGTTGTTGATACATATAATTTAAATAATTGCATACATGCATTGCTTTGATATTGCCAAACAGCCATTAAACTCGTCATACATTCATAATTTCACGAACGCAAACACACACATATATACACAGTTTGACCAAGCAGTTTGACCGTTTAAGGTGCCTTTTATAAATTACAGAAAGTGAAATATTGGCCATAAATAAAATCGACAATCGATAATGAAAAAAAATAGTTTACTACTAATTTATCAAATATGTAATTTCCAAATCCCCTCAATTTGACAATATATGCATCTGGTATGAACGCACTAAGCACTTTATTGGGGGATTTCTCTAATCCCTGCGCATCACCACGTATGCATTCCGTATGCTCGTTCAAAGTTATGTTTGGAAGCCGAGATTGTGACCAAACCACGACAGGCGGGTCCACGTAACCGGAACGACCCAGATTCATATCTGGCCAAGGGCTGTCACTCCCGCATCATTCCCAATGTATGCGGTTACAACACCAACAACAACAAAAGAGCACATCCGTTTGATCGCTGTGTACGGAAGAAGCACCAAATAAAGGTGAGTTTGGCGCCCAATCATGAGTGTACTTGAGGTTTGTATTTGACCGTTTAATTTATATATTCCGACTAGGTTTCCCAATAACAGTTGGATCGAGTGCTGCACACGTTTCAAAGGCCGCAACAAAACCTGTGCCTGGATAACCATACACCCGAATTGGTGGCAAGAAATTGGCTTTATCTAGATACAACTTATGTGTATGTTGTAGGGGAGTTCGTGTGGAATTATTGGCGCAAATCCATACTTTCGTCAACTTTCTTTAAACGGTTCACTACGTCAATGGCACCTGGTATTGGTTTTCTGTAGATTCAGTACACGTCTAAATTTCCAACTTGCTTTAAGTTTATATAAAAACACGTACTTTACCTACCTTCGCCATCTGCTATGATCGTATTAAATGAGTTAAGCCTTGCCCTCACATCAGCGGCTGTTTGAATCATCAAATTGACAACGTTTCGGTGATGCTCTCTTTGAGGTGTTTCAATTTTTTGCAAAAAGGGCTTGCTGTATTCGTGGCAATATTTCTTATGTAGTACAAGAATTTTAATAAATCTGCAGACTTGAGTTGGTATACTTATTGTTAAGTAGTTTTTAAAAGATAAATAAACTTCAAAAATTTGAGATGCTATGTCGTAAGAAATATGTAAATTCGAAAAATGTATTATGTTTGTTGGGTCGCAAATTTCAACGGTAAGCTCTGTTATTGATTAATGAAATTTTATGATAAAAATTTAGACTACGCATGGCGCAATAATTTCACGATGTAGACTACAGTTAAAGTAAGAACGAATTGGAAAATGGTTATTGAATAGATAAAAAATTAAGTATGCTTGTAAATTTACCAACAGTGCGCTTAGATATCGCTGTTTAATATTTCTATTTTCATTGGCACCTGAAATGCAAAAGGACGTAA
This sequence comes from Rhagoletis cerasi, assembly GCA_029783565.1. Classification (NCBI taxonomy): domain Eukaryota; kingdom Metazoa; phylum Arthropoda; class Insecta; order Diptera; family Tephritidae; genus Rhagoletis; species Rhagoletis cerasi. The sequence goes on from JAPVRG010042514.1 coordinate 7,929, forward strand.
CTAACAAAAAATCCAAAAATTTCTTATTGATGGATTATAATGCATTTTATCAAATTACAATTCCGCACATACTTTTATGTAAAAAGAAATTGTTACTGTTTTTTGCATTTCACGTGACGATATGTTACTTGAAAAGATTGTGTTTTTTAACTTCAGTGTTTGATTTTTATTATGTTTTTTTCGTCATTAATGTTACTTTTATATATTTATTTTTTCTTATGTAGACTTACACTAAATGTTAAAGTATTTCGTTTTTATTAAAGACTATATAAAAGAAAAACGTCACTTTAAACTAAACTATAATAAAATGAACTAGTAGTAATTTTTAATTAAGATATTTTGTAAATATTTGTATTGATATCTTTTTTATTTCGACTGTCAAATTTTGGCCCATTAAGGCTGCTGTGCAGCGCTCTTGACACAATGGTAGTTTTAGTGCATAGATATTTTCTTTTTGACCCAAATGATTTTTGAAAAATAAAAAAGAAAGTAATAAATAATAAACAATCAGCTCCAGCATTCTTTTCAATGTATGGATGTGCAATTTACCAAACATCTTTAAAACATAATTGCATTTTTTTATTGCATGACCTTGTAAAAATTGCTGAGTAGACCAAGTTGTGAAAAACCTTTTAATTATACCTCAATAATAAATTTCCACTCAAACACAGAATTTTAAGCCTGAGTATCTTAAGACTCCTTAGAATTTCATTGCAATAATTTAATTTCATAGCGACAGTTAAACGCAGATCCTAATAACCGACGACCCTATTCAAATTTTCACAAACAGTAATTTCAGTAGAAAATTGTTTTAAATATTTTTACTTGTTTAGAATAAAGTATTTGATTTGCAGTGTGTTTTGAAAATAAAAATTCCTTTATAATTAAACTAAACATTAAATTACAATTACTAAATCTAAAAAAGAAAATTGCAATTTGCAAAAAAAAATTTGCTTTTTTTCTCTCTTTTTTGTTGTTTTAGTTTGCTAAGTGTGAGGATACAAAATGTGTTTTTGTGTTTTCTAACTTGCTATTTTAAGTTTCAGCGCTGCGCATGAAATTTGCCTGCCTTTTGATTTCCCTTTTACAACTTTCTGCTGCTTTGTGTGTTTACTTCTTTTTCCTTCACAGCTGCCAATTGCTCCTCCCCTATAGCATTAATTGCTGTGATATCGTGCCCATATCACTTAGCATTGGCGCTGGCGCCATTTGTTGTTGCTGTGGTGGTTGTTGCATCGCTGCAACTGCACCGGGTAGCACATTTACACCGCCACCCACTGTGCCCGCACTGCCACTGCTGCCACCCATTGGTGGCATGACACCCAGCGCAACGATGCCCGCATTACTACCACCCACACTACCAACTGTACCTACACCACCGCCAACACCACTGCCACCTGCCACGGATCCAGCTGCTGAGGGTTCTGGACTGTGACTTTTCTTTTTACGTTTCTTTTCTTTTTTTCGCTTCTTACGCTCCTTATCGTCCTCGTGGCGCTTTTGTTTTTTATGTTTGCGTTCGTATGTCTCAAGTCCAGAGGAGTCTGTAAGTATAGAAAAGTAAGCACTTAGTTTGCTTGATGTGTGAATTTTTTCGTTGGTTATACCCATTAGCGATGTTTCTTGTGGTACAGCACCATCTTTGTGTTTGTGTTTTTTATGCTTGTTTTTGTGTTTTCGTGCGGGTGTAGTATTTAGCGCACGATACTGTTCAGGTAGCTTTAAGAATTTAAAGAAAGAAAGAAATTATTGATTATATTTCCTATAAATAAACGAGATGTAAGCTCTCGAAGCTAGTACTCACAGGTCCAGGATGCAGCCGGAAGCCAGCTAATTGTACGGCAGTTAATGGCACTAGCTCCTTGCCAACAATCGGCGGTTTCTCAATAACGCTACGCAGTGTGCTGTTTTCCTGCAATAAGATTTGATGGAGTATATTGTACACTAGCCTTTGAGGGGGATATTATTAATACATATTTGCAAAAACAATGCATACCAGATTGCTTGTGGTGTCGTAAATGCCAGGCAAATTGGGTAGAAAAGAAGCTAGTGACTCCTTAACTTTTTTATCCTTAAACTTGGTCAGTGTGTGATGCAGCCCATATTCGGTCATTAGATCCTTATCACCCGTCAATTCGCCTTTGCCTTATGAGAAGAAATTCATTAATATTGCTATGCTATATTTTTTCCTTCGCTTTAGATAAGACGCTATACTACTCGCCACTCACCTGGTGGTTCTTTCATTGAGTAGAAGGGCCCCGTCTGTATTATTGTTGGCGTTTTGCCCAGTGATATTGTAGTTTTTAGTGTGCCCGATGAATCTTGCCTCGATACCACTGGCGAACGTCCGCCATGTGGCGATGATTTTGGTGAATAAGTTGTACTTTCCATTTTGCGAAATTGATCGCCAATCATCATGTTAGTGTAATTGTTCATCATGCCGACTTGGATAGAGTAGGCGGAACTACCACGGCATCAGAAACAATAAAACTTGGCACCTATAACTACTGGCTCTTGGACCTGGCCACAAGGCTTTCCCACTCACACGCCACTCGTATAATCTCTTTCTAAATAGGTGAATTGAATTCTAAACTTCCTACCAATGGTTTTTCTTAAATTGCTGCAAAAAAAAATTTTTCTTCCGTTACTATTCGCCCGTACTACCACTGCGTTTGCTTCTGCTTGGATTTTGCCAACTTGGGCAATCTGCTCTGCTGCGACGGAGTACTTTGGCTGAACTAAAGCGCCTCTCAGGGCCTCTAGTCATGCACAGTTTATATTGCGAACACTTTCTGGACTGCTTAGTTATAATTTAAATGTGTTTTTTCTTATTTTTGTACGTCTTTTAGGATATAAATAACAATTTTTAATTTTGCAAAAAGCCCACCGACGATTTCGATTTTATCGCCATCTTGAGACTGACAAAGCGAATGTCAAACTAAAATCTCAGTTGTCAAAAGTAACATCAAAGAAAAATAATGCAGAAAAGAGAAGAAAAAAGTAAATTGGAAGGATACAAAAAAGGTGAAAGTCTTGGCTAAAGTTAACGAATGTTTTTATTTTTATTTTGTTAAATTGCATGCATTTATAGCAGCTTATTTTTAATTTGAAATATGCTGTTATGCTCTTATTCTAAGTCTTCATTTAAAATTTAATTTTTTCTATTAAAACAAAAACATTTTTTTCTTAGTTGTCAAAAATTGAACGATTTTATTATCTCGTTCATTCCACTTATATCTGACATTCTCGTTCATTTATTGACATTCGCTTTGTGCTACATTTCTTTGCTCCTCTTTCCCCAGCGTTGCCGTTTAGGTAATTTTTTACCATATTTGGTAGTTTTTTTTCTTTTCTCTGTTTAAACGTGGCTATTGCAATACTACCGTCTCCTACTCCGGGATGTTGTGGGTTGTCGTACCTTTCCTTGCCAATTCGACAGCTTTCGCGTTGCTTTGGCGTTTCTTTTATTGACAAATGTTGATTTTAAGGAGCTCCAGAGTTTGAGTTTTCTTCGCATAAATATGGCCATTTCAGTAATCTCATTGCCAAATTGCATCGGCTCTGCGATAAATTATGCGTCCAATAATTCTCTGTTGCAGTAAAGAGTATTCACAGCACTGTGATCGATCAGTTGTTTTCTACGGATGGAGGTGTAAAATCAAATAAAATTTCTTAATTTGGTAACTTTTTCTAGTAATTTTGGTTACAAATAAAAAATTATAGTGGCAGCACTGTTTGCTGGCAAATTTTCGGTGTGCAAT
>JAPVRG010042846.1:1681-19825 GCA_029783565.1 Rhagoletis cerasi
TCGTACGAATCGAAAATTTGAAATTTTTGTGTAGAAAATGATAGGAAAATTTCACGATTTTCGATTCGTACGAAAACAAGAATACGCCCCATTATTTTATTGAGCTGAACTAATGAAATTTCTAAACAACACCACTCTGTGACTGAAAAAATGTACAAATCTGTACAAATGCACAAATCGTGTGATTTGGCCTTAAGACATTGTGAGAAAGTCTGTCAAATGCAAATCGAACCAGTGTTACCATATTTGTTCTTTCGAAATCGTCAAAAATGTCCCTAAAAAATCGCCATTGTTAGCATAAAATCGCCAATTAAAAAATATAAACATTTTTGATTTTTTTTAAAGCCCTTAACAAACAACAAAAATATCGTAGTATCGTAATGCGTGTATTGCATACAAAATTTACTTTTTTCATCTCTCATATACATTTTTGAGCTAATTTTCTTTAGCATATTTATAAGCGGTTCGATATCATGGCACACAAAGTTATTTAATTTCAAATAATCTTGACCAAGATTTTTTGTAATGTATCAATTTCCAAATGGTTTCTGACTTTGGTTTTGTTCAAATTAATTAAAAAAAATCGTTCTACTTTGCTGACGAGTGTGGCAAGTAGGTAATCCAAACCCGCAAGCTTGCGGGATTCAGGTCATCAATCCCACGAATGCGCGGGATTTGCGGTACTGAAAAAAATTATATTATTTGCTCTAAACAGTTTTATTCAAAATATATTGCTTCAATTCATCAAACTTGCTACTTTTGTTTTTCCCGTGGACATAATTCGTACATATGCCTGCGCTGCACAGCATACTCATAAATATATTGTGGGTTCTTATCTTAACGTGTAAATTTATGAAACGCGTAAATTTAAGAGTTTACACACGCATCCCATAAAACCAGAGAATGTTAAATAACGAGAAGGTACAAATTTTGCAGCGACCACCAGAGGTGCTTGCTATTATTTGTTAGATTCCAGAAAGTCCCAGGCTGGAATGCCGTCAGATGCAACATGTTAAAATAATAATAAAAATTTGTGTTTTGTGTTTCCAAACTATGAAAAAGCATCTGTGAAGTGCAGAACAAAAGTGCATTCCAACGAAAAACCGCCAAACAAAGGTCTATTCACAGTAAACAAAAGATGGCTTGGTGCCTCCGCTGCAGCTTTCTTTGCTAGTTCCGAACCAGTTCTAAATTCGATAGATGAGATCTAGTTCGTTCGGAATCCCTTTTTCGGTAGTTCCGTACCTGTTCAAACTCTTCAGATGGGATCTAGTTCGTTCTGCATACATTTTTCTATAGTTCCGAACCAGTTCTAAATTCGTCACCTTAGATATAGAATACAAAGTTTTTGTATTCGTTGGGACTTATCTCATAATCTGTGACTATTTTGGACTTAGCATTTGGACTGGTGGGGATCTAGTTACTATCGGTCTATAAGGAACTAGTACAAATTTGATTCGCTAGTTCGGATTTTCCCCGCAAGGTATGCACATACTATGCATGTAAATATAATAATAATAATAATAATAATTTGGCGCTTACACATATGTTAGTGTTTGGCCGAGCTTCTCCTCCGATTTGTGGCGTGCGCCTTGATGTTGTCACACAAAGGGGAGGGACCTACAGTTTTATGCCGACTCCGAACGGCGATTGTATTTTTGTGAGAAGCTTTTTCATGGCAGAAGTACCCTCGGAGGTTTGCCATTGCCTGCCGAGGGGTGACCGCTGTTAAGAAAAAACCTTTTCTCTAAACTTTTTTGCGACGTTGACCAGGGCTTGAACCCAGGCCTGCGGGGTGGAAGCGCGCACTGCTTACCACTACACCACAGCGGCCACTATGCATGTACGTGTCTATAAATGAACATGTGCTTATCAAATCAAAGAAATTTGACAGAAATGTTAAATTTATTAGTTTGGAAAATATATTACGGATGTAATAAAAATATCATAAATTTAACGATGAGAATTCGCTATAAATGCATACGTATGCTTGCGCTTGATTGAGCGTGAGATGCGCTATTTAAGACTAAACTCTTACTTTTATGAGAGTAAAGGTTAGTTGAATGAGTAAAAGACAGATGTAAAAAATATGGTAAAACAGATTAGGAGAGGACTTCACTGACCTTCACGAATGCAATAAAATAGCGTGTAAAACTTTTATATACTCGTTTAAATTATATATCCTTCAAGAGAGTTAGCACCTGTTCAAAATGTTAAAATCAGTTTACTCAAACGGGAGAGATTTAAAAGCAAGCTTTATTTCAAAAATATTTTTCGCAGAGGGCTGCCACCTGCTTAAAAAGTTAAATTATATTTTAAATTAAAAATGAATCAATGAAATTAAAATTTAAACGAAATTTAAAAACGTTTTAGTGCGAAGACATTTTGATGAGGATTTCCACCTTTTCCAATTTTTAAATTTAATTCTGTTAATGAGTTAAATGAAGTATTACAATATGGTGGCAAATGAATGAGGTTTAAGAAAGCGTAATTTTGAAAACATCTTGAAAAGAGTTAAAGAAAGCATTACAGTATGGATGTCGATGGAAAGAGGTATGAGAACGCTTTGCTTCGTAAATATTTTTAAAGAGAGTTGCCACCTGTTCAAAAGTCAATATGAATCAAATCAATAAGTCAAACAAAACATCACAAAATGATGTCAAGTCAAAGAAAATATTTTATTAAGGCTTTATTTCGAAAATATTTTTAAAAGGCGTTGCCAACTATTTAAATGTTTAATAAAATTTAATCAGTTACTTTAATGAAATATAACAATATGAACATCTAACGAAAACATCTTTATTCCGAAAATATATTGAAGAGGTTAACCACCTGTTTAAACGTTCAATTCAATTTACTGAAATATTACAATATACATGTCAAACAAAATATATTTAAGAAATCTTCATTACGAGATCACCTGTTTAAAAAATCTAATTCAATTTAAATGAGCATTTGCAAAATGGAATATCTTTCCTCTTTAAATACTAAGATTTGCAAAATTGTTATATTTTATTTTTTTGTCACTTGCGTATATCGGTTAAATTTAGATTTATATTTTCGGTGAAAAATAATAGTTATTTTGGATTTTAATTTTTTTTATGACCGTTTTAAATTTTTTGTGATCTAAACAATTAAGTCTGAAAATAACGGTTATAGTATGATAGAAAAATTAAAAACAAAGAATAACGATCAAAAATGTATCGAAAAAATAAAAATCTTAAAATAACGATTATTCTTACAAATAATCTTGACCAAAAAATAGAAATCACAAAATAACGGATATATTTGTTCCGCTTAAACTAAATGAAATATAAAAATGAGACATTAATATGAAACATAAAGTTTATTCAGATACGGTTTCTAAAAGAATTGCCGCCTATAAAAATAATTGAAACAAGTAAAGAAGTCTATGTTCGGGTGAAACCGAACATTAAATACCCGGCGAACGGATAAAACATAGATTTTTTCACTTTCACGATGCTGAAATCTACCGTTACGAAGCAAACAGGTCGATAGGTTCAAACATTGTCGATAATATGCTCAGTTAGATATAAGGAAATAATTCAGAAATCGATAACACGGTTACCGAGATACACATATGTAGTCATAAGTGGGTGGTGCCACGCCCATTTTCACAAAAAATTGTTATAATCGTACTTCTTGCTAAGGAATTATTGCAAACATAAATTTTGAGTAAATTATCTTCAGTAGTTACAGATTTATCACAGATTTCGTATTTCTGCAAACTACCGTTATATGGGAGGTGGGCGTGGTTATTGTCCGATTTCGCCCATTTTCAATACCATCCATCCTTATCGCAATGGAAGTACGCGTACCAAGTTTCGTTGAGATATCTCAATTTTTACTCGAGTTATCGTCTGGAGGGACGGACGGATCTTGATGAACTAGGAACATTTCTGCATCAAAAAGAAAATTTTGAAAAAAATGTTGCTTACGTTATTTTGGCGGTTAGGGCTCGTTGTCTTCATCGTTATATCTTTTAATTATGAGCATTTTGGTATATATATATCTATATCGATCTGGATTCCTTTAGGCTGTTACAAACAACCGTTGTGTGAACAAAGTTATAATACCCTTGTGCACAAGAGCGCTGGGGTATAAAAATGGAAACAATAGGAGTTAGTTGAAAACTCGCAAAGCGATCGATGGAATTATATCAAAGATTTTATTCGAAAAATTGTTTTTTTTTTGATTATTCTGGTATGTATGTAGAAAAAAGCTCGATGAAAAAAGTTCATTTTTATAGTTTTTAATATCGATTGATTCACATACAACTTTCTGCGCTTTGCTTGACAGTTCTTTGCTTTGACATATAAGATCGTTGTAGGCATATGCATGAGTATGCTCACATAAAAAACGTTTGAAGCAAAGCAAAGCAAAACGAAGCAAAATCTTGGGCAACATTCATCTTTTTTACGCTTTGACTATCAGCTGACATTATTTTTGTATTTATTTTTTTACTTTCAAAAATCAGACAGCAAGGTAAATATGATGTTGTGGTATTATATATTGTATATAAGCGTTTATATTTATTTTTTTCAGAAATTAAACAATGGAAGAAAAGCTCATGGAGCGCAGAAAGTCAAAGTGTTCATTGTGGCTGTCAAGCAAAGCGAGGAAAGTCGTATGTGAATCAGCCTTTAGCCCTCATCCGATGTTGAAAAAATTACACATAAGATGTTTGTCGGTGAAATTTCACCCATTCAAAACTTTTAAGATTAATTAAAAAATTTAAATTTCATGCATATGTAAATAAGACAATTTTTCTTCAGAATTTTTAGATTAAGCACAAATATTTAAATTTCATGCAAAAATGGTATTGTTTTTATTTATTTAAAGGAACATTCATTCGATGTTCAGATGAAATTTCGCCGGTTTTGAGTTTTATGATCATGTAACTTCTATACTTTTTTCAAGAGCAATGCAATTTAGTATTTGTGCGTCAATATTATCTATATCTTTTAAATGTAAAAACGACTTTTCTCTTTTCAGGTAAGTATGTATATCAAAGTATTTTTCAACCATTTCGTGACTGTAGTCAAAATTTCATAAATACAGTTTAAAAGATAAAGAAGTTTGACACTGTTTAGGCGCGATTGCTAACACCAGGCGCATCAACCGCCATGTAATGCAACCTTCTTAAGTTAACATTTTATGGCAGTTTAAAGTATGCTCGGCCTAGCCTGATGCATCCTCCGGACAATGCTTCCGGAGTTTTTTGCGGACTCTGCTTGTGCTTGGCTTTAAACCCTGCAGAGGTGGTATTTGATGATTACCATTGGCCACAGTGCCTACCCACTTCAATAAATTTTTTTTTTTTTGAATTCATACATACAAACATACTGGTCTCCCCTCTCACTGAGTTACTCAGACACAAATACAGAAAACTTCATTGATCTTGAAAAAAAGCTTAGAAATTATATTATCATGAAATTCCAAATTGGTTAAATTTCGCAAGAACATCGAATGAGGGATTGAGCGGAAAGTAGTTTTCATAGATACATACTCATTTATGTTAAAATGAAAAATCAAGTAACTTTTAACAACAGATGCATACAAAATAATCCATGTATTGCTTTTTATATTTAAAAGAAAACCAAAACAAAAACCTTTAAACATATTCATATTTGCTAAAAAGTTATTACATATGTATGTATATTCAGCTAATACAATTTGTAGTTAGTTTTTAATAACACAATTAACCAAAAAATGGTGAAATATAATTCATAAATAAATCACAAATACTTGGTCTTCCTTTTTTGATATAAAAAGGGGGTTGTCTGTCTCCATTTCATATGCTTCGTAAGGAATAAAGGATCCCAAAAATCCCGGGACTGCTGGGAAACAATTCTGGGATTTTCGCGACTTAAAAAAGGCCGGATTCCCGGTATATGTGTATGCATGTACGATTCAGTTAGTGCATGAAAACTTAACAGAAAGAAATATGTTTCTTACTTTTGAAGGGTTTGTGTCAGTTGAAGCCAAAATTCGCGAATACGAGGTATTAAAGTAAAATAATAAAAAAATTATATTTGAATCGAAAGCCGCGTTTTTTTTGCATTGATTGTGCATCAACGCCAATGGAAACTGCCTGCAGTTGGACATATACAGTAGTTTTTTCCCTAAAAAATGAATATGTGACGCAGCAAATTCAAAATCCCACATTCAAACTTCTATGCATCCTTTTGCAACGCAACATTTTATTTTATATTTTTGTAAAAACGTGCACATTTGCATATGTTGCATATGTTTGGCGTAAAATGTGGAATGTATATCCATAAAAGACTATTCATATGTGTGTATCCACGCTTATTAAACATTTTTTTTATGTATGCAACACTGACATGTGAAAGGTACGTGCGTGCATAAGTCCTGCAACAATAAAACTAGACTTAAAAAATTTTGAAAAAAGAACGTCATTAATCCGCAGAAACTTACTTAGCTGCAAGTTTCATTCCGAAGTTGAATATTTGCTACACTGCACACAAAATAGAACTCGGGCTTATGCAGGCATACAAAGAACACTCCCGATTGCGTTACGGTATAAATGTTTTTATGCTTTTGCTTATTTACAATATTCTAATAATGAAAAAGTGTATAGCAACCATGTTACTTTTTGAAGGCTTAGCCATCTTTTTATATTTACAGAACGATGATTACTGGTATAGCAGATCATTGAGAATTAATTTGATAATATTTTATTAATAGATTGTGAATTTTTTTTTTCTTTTTACCAAAACTCAAAAATTAATATCTTACAATAAACAAAAAACACATCCGTGAAAATTTTAGGATCGACCATATGCTCTAAATTCATAGTTGCAAATTAGAGAATAGATAAATTTTATATAGTGAGCAAAGTGGTTTCTACCCGAGTGAGCTCTCAACATTGTAATGGATTGCTTACTCCCTTTGATATCACAATAGGTCGATGTGGTTCATAAGTGGGAAGGAAATTGCTTTTTTACCATTAAAACATAGCCCAACCTATGTTGCTATTATCATGGTTATACTAGCGCTGCGGCCTATATTGTCAGACCTTTTGTGTAATGCAGATAAATTCTTGTTTGGTTATCTTGTTCCAGACTATGGGCCGATACCATAGCCGCCCTCCAAGCAGTATAAGTCTAAGGGCCAATATCTGATGAGCTATTTTTAAGTGGAGATTGTTGATTAACTTCAAAAATTAATTTTCAGATAACATATTTAAACAGCACTTAAATGCCCAATGTTGGCTATTTAAATATGAGATATGCAACTTTGCGTTTACACCAAACAACAATCAGCTGTTTAGCACAAAATGTAAACAAACAAACAAATGCAGCAACAATTTCAAAGAACAAGCAACAAGTGCACCATCTGTTTATCAACTTAAAATGAAGGTGATCTGAAAACCAACGAAAGCCAATTGCCATTAAAATAACAATCCAAAATTAAACTTAACTGCCGTTTAACCCTTTCATCAGAAATTGGCCCTAAGCCTACTACATAATATTAGACAGTCGCTTAGTGCATACAATAGCTTTTCAGTAAGAGTTCTTAGCCGCAAGCTAAGACTAAAAAGTCTCTAAGATATTCTTTAAAAGGAAGAAAAGGACCTGCTGCGTATCCTTTTGACGAGCCACAGAAAAGTTGAGTACAATACAACAGGCCTAACGATAAAAATAATTTTATTCGCTTTTTCACTTACAAAGGTTCAGGCAGCTCGAAAGGGTTCGTTATATCACGCAGTTTGCTCCTAAAAACTCTATGCACATTTTTCCACTACTATTGAAATTCACGCCATTAGTTATCAAGGGCTTTTTCTGAAATAAATCAGCTAAGAGATTTTGATCCTCCTCTTTCTACTGGAACAATTCGTAACGAAGTATTAAATTACTATAACTCGTTCTTAAGCTTTTTGTAATATGGTCAGCAACGAATTGTTTTCCACTTGCCTAGAATAAATAAATAAATAAATAAACAAATAAATAAATAATAAAGTGTCGTCTGACAATCATATAGCTGCCGACATTGCTTTAGAAGTCGTTGGATTCTCTTTACGCCTGACATCTGGTTTCACATCCCTGCCTTCTTAAAAAACCGAGGCAATTTTTCCTTCGCCCCCTTTATCAGAAAATTTTCAAAGTGATTACACACATTAAATCAATTAAGCAATTCAAAGCATTTAAAATCAATTATGCAAATTTAAAGAATGTGGCATGTGAAAGCACACATGACCAACAGAACAAAATTAAATAAACAACACAATTTACATTGACATCTTCACACCAACATTAAATATCTTTCAACCCATCCCCGTTTTTTCTTCGAAATAAACTGCACACTTTTCCGCATATAAAACACCAGAGCTTCCGCGAAAATCAACAAAACAACAAATGAGTTTCGCTTGCTTCGTTTGAACGTAAAATGTCACCGCACTCACCGTTACCGCCGCCATTACCGCTGCTTTTGCCAGCAGTACTTGATACCCGCTCATTTTTCAAACTTCACTGGACGTGCTTCAAAGTTCTCGGCATTATCGCACCCACCTCGAATGCCTATTATCTTTGCTATTCAGTTTTGCTGCATCTGCTTGTCACCTTCTGCTATCCGCTGCATCTTGCCTTAGCTCTCTTTAGAAACACCAGTGCCTCAGCCAACATCCAGAATCTCGCGGTATGTGTCACATGTGTGGCTTGCAGCATGAAATTCATAATTTATGCTGCAAAAATGGGACGAATACGTGAATTGGAAGTCATAATAGAAGCCCTGGATAAACGTGTCAACAGCCCAGGTGAACGTCGCTATCTTCTGCAGTTGCGCAAGGAGATACGCCATATTACCATCGGGTTTATTAGCATTTACACGCTAGTCGGTGTGACGGCAGAGTTGAGGTTTATTTTTCGTAATGAGCATAATTTGTTGTATCCGGCATGGTTTCCGTTCGATTGGCGTACATCCGATTTAAAGTTCTATGCAGCGCATTTATATCAGATTGTCGGCATCTCCTTTCAGTTGTTGGAGAATTTCGTGAATGATTGCTTCCCGACTATGACATTGGTGCTACTTTCGGCGCATATCAAATTGCTGGGCATTAGAGTTTCGCAAATTGGCTACGCAGAGAAGAGTTTGGTTGAGAATGAAGAGGAATTGTTGCGTTGCATCAAAGATCAGGAGCAGCTTTACAGGTGAGAAATGTGCAATGTGAGTTGTTGCAACTAAAATGTTTTACATACATACTTGCATATATATAAGCACACATCTATAAGAAGCGGAGTATTTCGTTTGTGAACTGTTTCTTCACAATGTTATAGAGAGGTGAAAATATATGGAGTGAGTGAAATACCAAAAACTTATTATATATTGGCCCGTAGTTATAATCAAAATAAAGTTGAATCTAAAATTAAAAGCAGCTTTTTGAAAAAAATTTCAATGGAATATCTGAAGTAAAAAGCTGCTTTTAACTTTAGAGTCGACTTTATGTTGACTATGACTACGGGCCATTATATATAAAAACAAAATTGCTGATAGAGTGGAGTTCGATATTGTGGTGGGGCAATTGTTAAATCCTACTATGAATCCTGACCAGCAATTTCAAAGCGGAAGAAGAGAAGAAATCCATGGGCTATTAAGAATCTGGCAAAACTAAGGGAAAAAGTCCTTAAACTCTTAAGGCTTCGACTAAATTAACCAATGAATGGGAAATGTAGAAAATTTGTTTAGAAGAGGTAAAGGCAACTCAGGCAACAAGGATCAAGAACCTTGCAGTGTATGCCAAAATCCACAGCCTTTCCTTAACAAACACTAGTGAAATACATAGGTCTCTTGAGAAGACCTGAAGGATCGATTATTCACGAACAGCTTAACTTGCTAGCCAAGGCTGCTCACCACTGATCACAACTCGAACCATCCACATGCATATTGGCATAAAGCCTGTTAGGTGAAGTTAGGTGAGAGTTAAATATGGTTTACCTTATTCTCTCCTCATCCAACCGAGCCCTTGAAAGCCCCTGGGCCAGATGGGATCTCCTCACGTTATTTTCGGAAGACAATCTTTCATTTAGACTATAATGAGGGCACGTAATGCGCAGGGATCTCTAGCACTCCAATCATATCTTCAAATCAATAGCCCATCAGCTAAAGAAAGCATCGTAGATAAGCAAATAAGATACAGGTTTCTTAAGAGTAATTCTTTGCATAAAAAAATGAAGATATATATCTACCAGAAGGTCAACCGTTACGTTCTCGTACGAAAAATTTAAACTTCAATGGCAAACAGAAAGCATGTCATAGGTTGCTTCCTGGACCTAAAGGTGCTTTTGATAGTACGGAACACTCTATAGTAGATAATTGCAAGAGGCGCAAAATTATTGTCTTAGTGGACGAACTATTTTGTCTTCCGACTGCGGTATTCCGAAGGTATCCTTGATGACAAGTCCTTATGGAATCCGGACCTGGATAAAACTATTCAAAAGGCCGCGACTACTATTTGGACCTACTGGCAGCTTACGGGGATGAACTAGGACATCAGACCTAATTTGGATTGTTGGATAAACGAAAGCATATCAAAACCCAATGTAACACACGCCAAGCTCATCTGGTAAAGGAAAACCGAAAAAAATTCCTCGTGGACAACACTATTACAATGAGAATAACGCCAAGATGCTCTAGGAACATTTCTGCCTAAAAAAGAAAATTGTGAAAAAATGATTCTTACGTTTTTTTTGGCGGTTAAGGCTCGATCTATTGACGAAAACAAATTTATTTATGGAAAAGAATGAAAACTGGATTTGCTCAAACGCAGAGGGGGACTATGTAGTCCGATTTTGCCAGTATAAAGAGAGAAATAGTTTTCTGGCAAAAATGAGTTTACTTTTCTTCAATATATTGGAGGATCCGAACTAAAAAGCAACCGATTAAAAATATTTTGCTTACAGCTTTCTCTAAAAAATTGCGTTTAAAAATCTTGGCTGTACGACTGGAAATTCTTGTTTCGTGCTTCTGCAGCCTCCCTGTTAGATTTCAGACTTAAAATTACATAACGGACATGTTAAGTCCTTCAATTGATTTTCCACGTTTCCTTCGTATGATAAATATAAATTACCAAGTGATTTAATTATTCTTAAATATTCTGTAAGTTTTCGTTTTTCATGAGGCCGGAACGGATATTTACGGGTCACGATTCTGTCCCCCGAGGAACTCCGTGAACCTATCGCAAAGAAGAATCCCATTTTTATAATTAAGATAAGTAGATTACACCAGCTAATATGAGTTCGCTAAACATGAATATGACATTCAAAAACTCTTCTTTTTGGGTGCTTTCGCACTTATTGCCAAATCTTTGGGGAATGTAAGGCGATAAATGAAAGTAAAAAATTCGTCTACACCAATGTAAAAAAACAAATGTATATTCCGAAATACACAATATACTTAGTTGGGTTCACCTTACGCTCCCTGAGATTTCTGGCAACACCACCGAAAGAACCTAGAAAACATAATTTTGGAAAATAAATTTATTTATATTCTGGTTCAGTGGCCTTAAATTATTCTAAAAAGTTTAATTTTTGGTGATCAAATATATGTAAAGTAGTGTTATATCACAGTGATGATGGGCATTCGCGTCTGCTCCTATGATTATTGGAGTACCGCGTCTTGAGGCCCCACATTACCGCGTTCCTCAGGGAATGGGGTGGAGCGGGTGTGGCTGCGTCGTGCCCCATATATGTTGAAGCCAACCAAATCGATCTTCCTCCGAATTCTATTGCCATGACGACGTTGTCCACATCACCAAATTGTATTAAGAGGAATGAATTAATACACGTTTTCATAAGTATGCACGACCTGGGTTTACCTTTGTCAGTCACATATACCAGTTTGTATCCATTCATATTCAGTCCACAAACCTGATATTTTATGACCCAAGGTCTCCTCTTCTCTTTCGGCGAGACTGAGGAGATTAATCTGTACAATCCCCACCGTCAGTTCCACCTGAGTCAGATGGATATCCTACCACGGTCTGGTTGGCGCCCTCCTCATCAGAGAGGGGCGTCATCTTCTTCTTCCCCTTCCACCATGGTGCCGGAGAAGTCGGAGTGCTGCCCCGCCATCTCTTCCAGAGTTATTGTCTCAAAGAGTTCACCTACCATGTCGGAGTTGGATGCCACATGGAGGTTCAGGGCCTGGAAGCCGTAATTTATCTTTAAGTTTTGGTTGGCAAGCAATTCTATTGGCTCCTCGTTGAGGACTAAAACCACCCGCCTTCGTTTAACGTCGATTTCGCCTATCTTTGCTACCTTCCAATCAAGGGTGGGTAGCTCAGGGTTGTCCATGCGAATCCATTCCAGCACTTCCTGTGTATCGGTGTGGAAGTCTGGGATCCAGGCTATGGATCTCGGCCTATTGGGAATGTCTTCCCTGGCTGGGTGGCTGGGACGGCATTACGGCTAGCTTGTCTACTGACAGGGCTGCCCTTGCCTCCCGAAGACCTATATACGAAATTGGGTCTGATTCCAGCGCCGGGAGGATATACTTCTTCGTTAGCTTGTATAGGGACAGGGCTGCATCGGTTTCCGGAAGTGGGCCTCGATGCCGTTGAGGCAGTCCCAGAGGAGACCGAGCGTATGCTCTGCTATGGTTTTGGTCTTGTCCGAGGACTGATCGGTCCTTCCTGAGTGGGTAGGTAATGGGGGTAATGTCGGTGCGGTACTCTCCGCATGTATGATTGGAGAAACACCATACCCGCAGTTATGGAGGTGGGTGGTTAACCAAGCTTCATACGGAGCTTCCCTCTTGGTTCGTGCTAGCTTAAATCCCCCCAAGGGAAGGTTCAAGCCACCACTTAAGCCTCATCCCCACGGCAAGGGGACCAGCACGATTGGGATTCAAGGTATAACTTCATACACAACTTGAGCGATTAAAATTCCGAAAAGATGGCTAAAAGGTGCGAATTAAGAATTGTTAAAGGATTTCTTACTGGAAACTGTAGGATAAGGAAATACTTGTCAAACATGTGAAGTAGTTTGCTCTGACCAGTGCAGGTCGTGTAATGAGGAATAAAAAAAAAAAACAGCAGAGCGCATTATGTGCCAATGTAAAACCTCTACTAGGCCCAGCCTAGAATCATGATTTAAATAGCATTCAGCCAAGAGATCTCGCGAAGTTTTTTAACGGTACTACAAAAGTTTTACCAAAGAGAGGTTTGCTGCAGTAGATGATCCTTGCTCATGTCCATACGATCTTGCTGGGAAAAGCCGATTTTTGCAGAACGTTAGGGACGTAAAAACGGAGAACGTGTCAGCTGACACGATCTATCTTATGGGGTTTGCATGTTAACGACAACTCACCAACGCTTGACGGTGACGTTGTCGTCGTTTCTCTCTCTCTCTATCAACAGAAAATTTGATATATTCCTACGTACGTCTACGCTACGCTGCGTACACGTGCAGAAAATGAGGAAGCTGCCATTTGCTATCTCACATAAGCAAACCTATGCTCATTGTTGCTGTTGTTTGTACATTTGACGTAGCGTTGCCGCCTTCTTTAGGTACAAGACCTTGGCGTTAACGTTAGGTGGCAGAATGAGCGGAGCTCAACATTTTTGTTTAGGTATGGCTGTAAGTGACTCGCTCCCTCCTCTTATTAATAATCTAATGTGTATAATACAAAAGAAACCCAATTCTAAGAGTATTAAATCTACAGCAAATAATTTAAAAAGTTGAGATCTCACTGGCTTATTTTATTAAAGAAAATATACATCTCTACATTTAAGTCTCAAAGAAGCTTTTCATATTTTTAATTTAATTCAAAACTTTTTCAATTTTCACTTCCAGCATGCTGAATGTTATTCAAAATATCATCTCGCTGCCGATGTTTCTGCAATTCACAGTTACAGCTTTCAACATCTGTCTGGCTATGGCTGCATTGTTCTTTTTCGTCGATGCACCATTCGACCGTTTATACTATTTTACATATTTCCTCTCGATGCCATTGCAAATATTTCCCACCTGTTACTATGGCACTGACTTTCAATTACTTTTCGAAAAGTTGCACATCAAAATGTATTCGAGCAATTGGGTGGAGCAGACACAGAAATTCCGTAAACATATGATACTCTTCTGTGAGCGTTCGCTGAAGCAACACACCGTTATGGCTGGTGGCATTGTGCGCATTCATTTGGATACATTCGTTTCGACCTGTAAGGGAGCTTACTCCTTGTTGGCCGTTATAATGAAGATGAATGAGTGAGAGGGCATGGAAACAACTGGCAAAAAACACTACTTTTGCATATGCACATGTGTATTATATGTACTTATGTGTTGACTTTTAATATTGATTACTATTTTGAGCACCTTTAAATTAGTAGAAGCACTCAGAAAATTTTTCGAACAAATATACAATGTCAGATTGCAAACTAAGTACGTCTATCTGGGTTATTGAAATGGTGTATTGTGATTGATGAAATATGTTGAGCAAATTAAATTATTGTAGAGCAAAAAAGTACTAAGTATTTCTATTTGTGTAAGTATTTGTGCTGGAGGGAAGTGAGAGATGTGTTTAGATTAGAGATTCCGGGTATAAATTGATTAAATACAATATCGATTAATCACAGGCTTCTCGTTCGAATAACTAGAGAACTTAGTGACTCTAAACTAACTAAAGGCTGCTTTCTAGACGGTTTGCTAAGTTCCACCACCCCGAATGGCGGTGGGTGCTTTTTGGGAAGCAGGCCGATGACGGAGAGAATACCTTGCTTGGCTGTAAGGAGTTAAAGCAACCGCCCTTTCCCTATGGTGAAGCCAAATCCAGATATCTTAGCATAAGGCACCCAGCCAGTTGGGAATCGCCCCGCCAAAAAGTCGGCGGCCTGGGATGGGCAGGCCCAAAGCACACCGTCTTCTATGGCCGAGACGTACACTTGGGAAACAAAATATTGCTGGATGATTTCGGCTATTGGCTTTGAATGAATTGAATGAAGAGGATATCAAACTAGCATCAAAGCAAATGGACGGTCCTTCCACTGCTTCGCTTCAAGACGGACCTATATATTAGAGAAGGAACCAAGCATTGATGATTAACGAACTGATGATCGACACAAGGGTCTGGCCAAGATGAAGATTCAACATGAATGAAACTCAAGCATTTACTTCTGCGATGTTCGAAAAAGTGACTGTAGAGACTATGCTGGTTGAGATACATTCCGGCAGAGAGAAAATATTATTGTCCAAGAAACAGAAGAACTTTCTCGATAGATATTTATAGAAGGCCAGACGAAACTCAATCCGAAATACGAGAAGATGCATGTGGAGAAATATGTTATAATAATATAATGCTGTGGTAAATTTTCCCGAAAGTTGCGGACCAAAACGGTAGCGGAGAGGCCATACTACGAAAACTTAAAATCGTCTTTAACGACGAAGGTGGTTGTAAGATGGTGAGAGCCACTGCTTGAATACCGGGGCAGCTTGGGAAACAAGGCGAGGTCCTACACTGTATTAGTGTTCAGAACAAGGGACTAAATATGAGCCAATGGTGTATTAAATATCGCCACAAAGCAGGACCGACTTTCGGCAAAGGTGAAGACTCTTTTGTGGTGGTGCCGGCTGACGCGGGCTCCATATTTCGACTATTTGAGGAAAAGCCTTCATTCCTAATCGTGAACGGGTGGAGTGGAAAATAATATGAACCAGCTCTACATTAAGGTGGGCCCTCAATGTATGGGAGAATTGAAAACTCATCTGTTTCAAAATCGCAGGCCAATTTTGTGTGAGGTTAGGGTAAAAAAATAATTTGACAAAAGTTTGAGCTCGATCGGTTGAGAATTGCCGTGCCGTGCCGCACGGGCATGGAAGTTTGTGAGAACGAAATTGGGGCACAGTGGAAAGAAAACGCTCGTAACTCCTCAGGAGTCGCGGCTAGGGAGGTAAATTGTATGAACAACCCCCATTATTATTGTGCCTCAAATATTTTTCTAGAACAAACTTACCTTCCATCGCCAACCCTTAATGGGTTCCCCATACAAAAATAACTAAATTTTGACGAAAATTTACAAAAAAAAAGTATATAATTATGTATTACAATGAATGAAAATGGGTATGAAAATGGGTTTGTTGCTGCTATTAATGTATAACATAATTATTAATGACTTATATATATTTAATTGCCTTTTTCAAAACTCGGATATTTTTTGCGGTAATCAACGACAACTTGAATCAAATATTTTTTCTCCTCTTCGTTCCTCCTTCGTTGGGCTTTTAAAATGTTGCTCATACGCCATGTATTGCGTTTGCGTTTTTCTTGCTCGTATTTCACGCAAAAATTTGATTACGCATTCTCATTAGCCAATTCACCTCTCTTTTATTTATCCACCGATTTTCTTCGTTAGTAGCTTGATTTTTTTTTAAAGAACTGCCTTTAATAAAAAAAAATATACTATTTTTAAATTTTCCCTGTTAAAATGTGACTTTTTTCATAAAACTTCAACGCTAAATACTTATCTAAAAATTTTGACGTGATACGGATTTTCTGAAAATGGCATCGTAAGCTAAAGGCCATAATTAAGTTTAGGTGTTTAGAAATTTAGCTATGATATTTTTGCCTCCATACTTTGTTATTTGGAATTCATCCCAAATTATTTACCCGAGCTAGTGGAAGAAGTATTCCAAGAAGAAATGCCCATCGTCCTCCAACATGACGGCTGCTCAGCACATTGGAGTCTGATCTCAAGGACTAGTAGAGGTGGTCCAATTCCCTGGTCTCCACGGTCGCCAGACCTCACTCCGCTCGATTTTTATGTTCGGGGAAGGGCCAAGGATGTGGTGTATGTAGATGAAACCTGAAACAAACTGTTAAATATTGCACTGTCCTTGGATTCCAAGCTATATTTAATTTAGCTATCTAGCTCACTGGGAAGTTACCGAAAAATCGATTGCTAAGATTGTACTAAAATTCGGATAAACAAGAAAGCGTGTGGATATAAAACGTGATAATAAAAAGATGGTAAGACTGACATACTTTACCTCAATTGGAGGTCTGAGCTGCCATCAGTGAAATATATTTTCATGGAGGAAAGAAAATATTTTTAAGTATTTTCGAAAGATTAAATTCAATGAATTGTGTGCTCCTGTTGTGGATTTGTCCTTTATATTGCATTTTCTTCATTATTACCAAAAAATACAAAATATGTGTTAATGTGTAAAATTAAGTATTTTACTCCGATTTATTCACACACTGGTTCTTAATATCTGCTTTCGCGCTTAATGCATTAACATATGTACATAAATATCTACATGTCATATCATCATACATTACTACATTTACGTACATATATATCTCAACATGAATTTAATATCCTTTGTCCTGTTTTCGACAGCTATGATATTTTCATAACAATAAATTCATTGGTCGTGTCTTATGAAGCCTTTAGCATTAAAAATTTAATAGTGATAAAATACTACAGGTTTCAGCAAGTACTAGTATTACAAAAAATATAAGTGAATCGAAATAAAATGTAAAAGAAATCCTTTATTAAAGACAAACGAATCATTCTAATATTTCAGTTACCGATCGTTGCATGTATTTTATACCAAATGTATCATTTCACGAAATCATTTATTTATTAATTTACTTAATTGCACAGAACAATCAATAGTTATTTTTAACACGCTTATATTAGTTTCACTTGTATGTTTGTTTGCTTGTTTGTTTGTAACTTTTATCTGTCCGCTAAGCGGCACATCATCTGCTGCATACATTTAGGCGTGTATAGTTCTCCAAGCGGAGACAAATGCCGGAAACAGTAATTGCACCAAATAGTACATGCACGATCGATATCAAGGTTGAAGGCCTAAATTTAGTTTGTCATTAGGCGCCTTAAAACAGTTTCCGATAAGTTGCACATAAAAAAGCAAAAAAAATTTAAATAAATATAGTTTAAAACAAGTAAGGAGAGGCTGTCTTCGGCTGTGCCGAAGTCTTTATACCTTTCATGAACACGCGCAAATGAATGTAAATAGCAACTACTGAAAAACTGATTTTAATTTGCTTGCTGGCTTGCGTCTGCTGGGTATGCTAGTAATATATATATGTAGCTGCGATCTTAGTGATTTTTTGAACAAATATTCCATGATCTATTAGCAAATA
>JAPVRG010043004.1:0-15371 GCA_029783565.1 Rhagoletis cerasi
TTATTACGGTATCCGACGGATGCCATCCGCACGGATCTCATCCGATTCGCACTGTCATAAAAAGCGAGTGTGAAGGATTAGATTCGTGCAAATGGCATCCGTCGGATACCGTAATAGGCATGAATAAGATTACGAAACCAATGTGTACCCAATCATTGAATTTACTGGCGAGCTCTGCAGGAAGCGCTTGTTGGATAGCTACGGTTTTGATTTTAAAATCGTACACAAACTGGCAAGTACAACTTTGCTAACAAAATGATTCTCAGTTAAAACAATTACAATTCAGAAGTCACATGAAGGTGGCATTTTGAAGTAAAATCAGCACCATATTTCAAAGAAGTTAACAACAATTACTTGATTGGCGCCTTAATTAAGGACTCTGTTTACTAATATATCCTTGAAAATTTCATGGTATTAGCGCACAACTAAATACATTTTTACATAAACTATATAAGCGTTTTTTTTTTTTTCATTTGAAAATGAATTTACAAATATAAAATCGGAATTGCATTGGCTTCAGGCCAAATCTTTTTCGCACTTCACTGCTATTCAAAACTTTCCTCATCACATTGTACCTCACACACGGGCGGCTCCATCTGGCAAGCGTCTATGGGACTATACTGATTTAAGTTGACCACGCGTGTACAATGGATGTTTTGAACAGGACGTGAATTTCGCAGAATACGTGTTTTGCCATCCTTCGAGAACAACTGACGAAATTCGTTCAACTGGCATTCACTAATCGCCAATGGCTCGGGATAAAGAAACCATTCGGCACCCTGATAGCACGGCGGTTCGGTCAGTGAGCCGCCGTAGCTGTAGAAGCCAGTGCGAAATTGATAGCAGAGGTAGGAGAGTGGAAAAGGTGGAATTTCGATTTTAGAGCCAGGTTTCTTTATGCGATGTAAATTTTGTACGAGTGGGTCCAAATAGGGGTTGTTCGATGAAACCTCGAAGAAGTAGCCAACCATGAGAATATCATAGCTGGAAGTACAATCGCCAGAAGGGCCAGTGCGGTGCATTGCCTGCAAAAGTATTGAAATACACTTCGAATATTAAGGTGAATAAGCGTTTAAAGTTTAACCTGTAATTCCAGCGGAAATTTTCGATAATTCAACATGTGCTCAGACCCATCGTTATTTAATAAACTCCAGCGAAAGCACAGTTCAACGAATGTGTAACAAGCCAGCAGATCAGCACCACTGACGGTGGGTGTATTGCCTGAATAACAGGCGCGCAGCACAACTATAAAGCGAATGACATTAATGAGATGAATTTTAAAGAAAATCTGAATGTTCTCAGAAACCTGTATGCCCATTATTCTCCAGCATAATGCCATTGGGCAAATCATCGTAGTGATTCCAACAAAGTAATTCACGTATGGGGAATTTTTGCACGTTACCATCGATAATATTTATGGGAGATTGATTTGTGTCCGAGCAGCGCCAATTATGTGGACCTTTGAATGTAAGGAGTTTGCACACAAATTAGCACCTTTACATTATACTTATTCGATGCATATTACCATTATCTGGTCCATAATCAAACTGCGTTGACCCACTACCTTCGCCTACCCCCCCACTCCTATTGTAGCTTCCACCGCTATCCGCTGATGCACCATGCAAAGGCCAACGAAAATCACAAATCAATTTTGCCGTATAGATATTTATTACGAAAACCAATGCGATTAGCAAACTAAGCGCCATTACTACCAGCGGATAGTCCAAAGCGCAACCGATTACATGGTAAATGCAGTTGAATAAAAAATTTAATAGCGAGCACAAAGAACATTCTACCATTGTGTCCAATGAACCAACGAATCTACTTCGGATAGCAAGGATTTAAAAATAATCCTTCACTAGATTCGTACTTTTATTTTTACTTTTATGGTTTTTATTGATTTTCGTTTCGTTTAAAAAAATTTCAGTCAATTGACAATAAAAAAAAATTGAATTTATTGAAAAAAATTTCTTTGTAAAAGCTTTGGGAAATAATTAAAGCAACACACAGTAACTGGACAGGACAAGTAAAATGACTTGAGCGCTGACAAGGCGTATTTAATTGCACCATGAGCGCTGAACTGAAAAATTTAATGAAAAAAAAACATTTCCTACTTTTTAGAAATCAATAACCATTAACTTAATGCATAGTTAGTACGTCTGAGGCAACCATCGCATAAATATCAAAATGTTTGGATATTTCAATCGACGGTGAGGCAACACGATTTCAATGAGAAACTACGCTACACACGAATCGACAGTCCAAGCAATATGGCTTAGTTGCATCAACGGTTGCTTCGTGTGAAGGCAGGATAACAATGTATGAATAAATTTAAAGCAAAAATAATTGTTTTATCACTCCAAGTCTATTTCTTGTTCGTAAAACACTCGAAAAGTGATAGATTGAAGACGGGGACACCTATTTCCTCTAAGGGGGATATTTTGCATAAATATACTGAGAAATATATTACTCAAACGCTGTTCACACGAGGCCATAATTGTTGTGGCAACTCGACAGTTAAAAAAGAGACGACGAGGCAAAGATAGGGGTATCCAGTCGCCCGTACTTGGGCAAAACTATTTGTTGTATCGTTCGCGTTAGTAAATTAAGTTGGCGGTTAATAGCTGACAAAAACAACTGCGTCAAAAAAGTTGGTGTGTAAACAAAGAATTCACAAAATCGCGTCTACAAAAGTTACCGTGCGTAAACTCCCGCTTGGAAAACTAAAAATATTGTATTTAGGAATAGTTCCAAGACGAAAGTCTATGACTGGCAAAAGAGCTAATTTCCATAGAGATTTCTTATAGTGTAGACGATTCCCTTTAACTTGAATAACTGGAAAATTTTTATTCGAAAAATATTTCGTACAGTTTAAAAATTTTATAGGCTAATTACCTTTAAGGCCGATTTCTCCAACTCAACTTAACTTAGTTTAGCCATTTTTTGGACTTATTCATTTACACCATCTAGGCTAAGCTAAGCCAAAAGTTAGCCTACCTTTTAATCAGCTTATTCTTGACGTAACTTATCTTCATGGATAACATGGACCGTGTTCGAGCAACACACATTTTAAGATTTTTTGCTTTAATACTTGTGCAGTCCTTTGGGGATCTTTTCTTATGCTTCGTTAGATGATCGCTCATAATACTCGATTGGATTGGGGTCTTGAGTGGTATACTGCCAATCTAAACCTCTACATCAGGTCGGGCACACTCACACTATCACCTATTGCGAAGTGTGTGTTGCAGCGCTGTCTTGATTAACAGTGATACCCTGAAGGGAAAACCCGAACTAGTAAATCAAATTTGTAGTTCAGTACCTGTTCTTTATCGCCAAAAACGAACCAGTCTTATAATAACTAGATCCCCACCAGTCGAAAAGTAGCGAAATGTGGTACTTTTATTTAATTTGACTTTTTAAAACTACATATCGCTAGTTTTTTCTAAATTTTTATTTTGATGCAAGAAGCAAGAACATTTAATAGTGCATCGTTTCCTATAAGATCGAACTACCTAAGTCCAAAATACTCACATAAAATGTGATAAGTCTGAAAGAATACAAAAACTTTTCATTAGAAATTTATATCTAAGGAGATGAAATAAACTTTTATTTGGCGGCCTTTTCGTTCTGCACTTCACAGATGCTTTTTCATAGTTAGAAAATACAAAACAAAAATTTTTATTATGGTTTTAACATGTTGCGTCTGACCGCGTTTGAGTAAGAGAAAGGAATTTGTTTTCGAATTGAAAACACATTCCTTTAGATATAATTTCAAATCGTTATCATGGCAGCGGGGGACAATTTCGATTTCCTATGACATCGCGGTGTTAAATCCAC
The DNA here is from genome assembly GCA_029783565.1 of Rhagoletis cerasi. Classification (NCBI taxonomy): domain Eukaryota; kingdom Metazoa; phylum Arthropoda; class Insecta; order Diptera; family Tephritidae; genus Rhagoletis; species Rhagoletis cerasi. The sequence continues at coordinate 3,838 of JAPVRG010043004.1, forward strand.
CACTTGTTTGCATGCAAAAGAGAATTATCGCGAACTAGTAGTGGTTCCAAATGTACTAGAAGCGAGCCAATTCACAACTAGAGATTTTCCCTGCAGGGTAGCTTTGATTTGCTTTGCCGAATGAGTGCAACACGAAGTAGCTTATTAGTATACGTGTGATGGCAGCGAGAAAAAGCTTATTCACACGTGAATTGGAAAGCCTAAAACGCCCAGCACTCCTCTACATACATATCGTTATCCTAATATAGAAAGGCCCTAACTCACAAATACCCTAACTGAAATACAGTTTGAAAGTTTAAGACAAAGTAGAGTTGTCCAGTTCCAAATTTCGTCGAAACACTGATATTTTTAAACACAATATTTAATCTAATGCTGTAGTACTTGTTTTCCCTATACTATTAGATGGATTGTGAGTTATATGACCGCTCTTGGATTAATTTGAATTCCAAATGAAAATGAGTTAGGGACTTTCTATATTAAGGTAACGATATGTACATCCTTTTGTCTTAGCCAATTTCAGGTAAATGATACCTCTAAGTTATTATTCAGCCTCCCTTAATCTTCTTTTTATTTTATATACGGAAGGTCTGCTCCATCTTTCATGAAAAACGCTGTTTCTGATTCGAAAGCCGTTTTTATAGAAATTTGTAAGCCCTCACAATCAGACTGTTTTCGTAACCTGATTTTTGTAGGTTCTACGCGTTTGAAGAACACTCGATTATATCGAATATATTTTAAAATGACTTAAAATCAATCTCTTTGGATATGACTAAACTGTTTACGATTTTTCTTGATTGCAGGTATTTTCGTCACAACTCTTATTTTCACCCATATTTTGCTTTTATTTGCTTTACGATAGATTTTTATGTTGTTCTATATGCAATAATGTGTTTTGTTTGAAAGGACCTTTAGACAATTTTTCCGGGAAGTAATGTGCTTTTCGTAATACTCAATAAAAGAGGCAAGAAAAAGTATTGCAAAAATAGACGCTACTTTCGTACTGAATTGAGACCTTTGCAACGGCAGAAACTTCTTTTGAGAAAGTAGCAAATTGTATACATAAATAGTAAATGCAGAAAAATTACAGCTAGGTTTTCTGAGCTGACTAATCTTAAAATAAATGATCATAATCACAGTTAGTGACTCATTTTTCTAGAAACATTTGTTCTGTTTAAACAAAGTTACATACACATGTTCATCGTACAAAAGGTAAATATAGTATCTGCAAGTGCGTTTATCGTTTTTAATGTGAAGCCCTGTCACTAGCGAGTTAATAATTGTTCAGGTGTTGTAAAAAATACTGAAATAATTAAGTGCTACATTTGTATGTATGTACATAGATGCATACATGGCTTTCCAGCAATCTCGATTGTGGTGGCAGTGCAACAAAGAAAAAATAGAGACAAAATAAAAAGTAATTAATCAATTTGTGTTAAAATTAAACAACTTTAAAATGTTTGACAAAAATACTTATAATTCTATTAGTAGTATGTAACACTTATGACCACGTCACCTTTGACGCAGATTATCGAAAAATCGGAGTTGCTGACAAACAAACCAGAAGCTTCACACGACAGGGCACTTTAAATTGGTTGTGTCACCGCCACTGATATCGCGCGCTGATTGACAAAATATTTCGTGATAATATAATACTTATGTAGGTACGCTCGAAAATTGTCCTCTTATATAAAAAGACCGCCTTTTCCCGCCCATCGAAATTCATACATACTTATGTACATCATATGTACGTGCGGAAATGGTATTGTGAATGTTTAAAACATTTTGGTACATATAACTGCGGTCAAAATGATAGCAGCGGTTTGAATTGCTGACTGAAAAATGAGGGCCAAAAAGTTATCCAGACTAAAGAAACGTTCGAGGTTTTAAAAAATTGAAATTGCTAAAGCGTAATTTGGAAATGAGAATAGTCAATTGTAAATGCGATATCGTCATTTGAAATTGAGAATAGTCAATTGTGAATGAGAAAGCGTCAAATGAAAATGCGAAAGCAACATTTGGAAATGAGAGACTCGATTTTATTCAGAAATTATTTATATATTTTTAAAAATGCAAGCTTTATATATGTAAAGCATTTGCATGGAAGGATGTTGCGTGCTGAAATGCTCTCGCGCAGTCTCCTCCTGTGATTGTAGCTCTCACGTAATCCACCAACTTCTCCAAATATTGCAGCCGTTGCTCAACAACGTTTGGCCCATTTATAACTGGGTTTAAGATGTGCCCCTTTTACCCGAATGGTCATTAAAGCGTCTGGTCATTAAAGCGTCTGGTCAATCATTGCTGTAATAAAAGCCCAATTATGGTCCTTTTAATTAAATTTCTGTCTTTAGACTTATTACATAGTTATAACCAGAGTCGAATAAATGGTTTAAACAGATTCAAAAATATATGCTATAATAATATGACGTAGCTTGCAAATAGCAAGGATGAAGATCATAACCTTCTGAAAACTTCAAAATCCCGTTTTCAAACGCGTTTTAAAGCGACATAATTGATTAAGTATTACCAGAGATAAGCGACTTTAAATCATCTATTATATATACAGTACGCAATTAATTTACTTTTATTTCTCATTTTCAAATGACATCTTCACATTTTAATTTGGCGCTTTCTCATTTACAACTGACTATTCTCATTTACAATTGACGCTTTCGCATTTACAACTGGAAATGGTGTAGAAGGGTCAGTAATCGATACATCCCGATATTTTCCATACACATTATAAGGATTAGGATCGCAGAACTCGTTGCCATGGAACTCAGGATTTATCCAAGTCTCAATAAGTACAAAAATATCGTGGAAAAAGGGCGGACACGAAAAGAACGCCCCAGCAAGAAGAAACGTTGGCGAAACGACGATACTGTGAGGTGGCCATGGATAACATTCAGGTCGCGCTTGTCGACGAAGCCACAGGCAGCGGTAAGCCCGTTCAGGAGAGGTGTGTCGAGATCGAGTCAAAACTCTCTGAATGGGTGGGCGACTACCGGTTTGAAAATCCGGATAACCCTATTCCAGGATTTGACTCCAGTGAGTCCCTGAGGGGTTGCCGGATTTTGAAATGTAGATGTAGAGATGAGTTCCCTAGGGAATTCCTCGGCAATTGCTTAGCCGAGCTTGGCAACGCCTGGGAGAGTTTGAAGTTCAAAGTAATCAAACTAAGGGCCCGCATTTGGCTGTCGAAGATGGATATGGACAGCGACAAGTTGATCCGTTCCCTTCAACGGCACAATCGGTACCGATGAGTGACTAGGTAGTCATTCGTGGAGAAAAGCCTCTAGAGGGCGCGCAGAGTTTTTCGTACATTTTGCAGTTACACGAAGAAAGTATTGAGCCATTACAAAAAATGGCCAATAAGCTGCTCTTCGGGGTGAGAACAGCCAAATTAAAAATATTCTGCTCCAATGAGCCGATTCCCGAGGCTAATATCGAAGACGCCAACGCGGGCGAAGAGGTCGCTGAAGATGCCAACCAGGTGCTGGCAGGCACAGGGCCAATTGACAATGCCAAAAAAGTCGATGAAGGTGGTCCAGGAAAATCTTAGGAACTCGAATGCCACCTCGGACAAACTCCTTGTCTTCCTAAGGGAGGAAGACATTGACATCTCACTGATACAGGAACCTTGGGTAAGGGACCTAGAAGTAAAGGGACTCACCGACGCCCGATATAACCCCTTCTACACTGATATATCAGGTAAACCCCGCGCGTGTATATTGGTTAAAAAACATATTAGAGCCTTCTTATGTTCCAATTCCAGCTCACCGGATACTACTGTCGTCAACCCGGAGTTGATGAATGAACGAAGCTGTCCGTATACATGGCGCACGAAAGGCCGTGCCCGCCACAGAAAGTCGTCACTTTACAAAGGCTAGCAGGCAAGCTAGGCGAGTGTTACTCGGCTGCGATGCCAATTCACGACATACCTTATGGGGCAGCTAGGAAACCAACGAAAGAGGTGAGTCGCTATTCCAATTTATTATTAGTTCTACGTTTAGGATTTGTAATAGAGGTAGTACTCCCACCTTCATATTTCCTAGTACCGCTGATTTTTGCGGTTAAGAAGAGGTCCTAGACCTAACTCTACTAACCGAGGGGAGCCTAAAGGTCAATAAGACGAAGAGACCCTTTCGGACCACCGTCGAATACTCTTTGAGTTAAATATTGCAGTGGGTACGCCTTCTCCCTTTAGAAACCCTCGTAAAACAGATTGGGACTTATTTAAAAAAGTTATTGAAAAATAATTGAAGAAACTACCAGTTGAAGACATTCCTTCAATTTCTGAATAAAGCCATCGGAAAGGCCCTTACGAAGGCTTGTGCTCTGAGGTATGGCAAGAAAGAGCGAACACCTTTGTGGAATGAGAACCTTACAGTGCTACGGGAGCAAGTAAGGAAATACTTCAACAAATGCTACAGCAATAAGGTATGGGACCTATACAAAGAGAACCTAAAGAAATACAAAAAAGCGATACGGGAAGCCAAGGAGGCCTCCTGGAGGGAATTTCGTGAATCCATAGAGGATTAAGGAAAATCCTTGCCAAAGGGCACTCACAGCCAACATATATAAATAGGTCAGATGGTTCATGGACCGAGTCGGCTGGGGAGTCGCTGGATATCCTTCTGAATACACATTTTCCAGGGTGCAAAATCGATGTAGTGCAAACCGATGGTCTCCGAGAACCTCTTGGAGGAGCTACTGGAGAGGGAAGAGATAAAATTTGCTATCTTCAGCTGCTCACCCCTTAAATAATCGGGTATGGACGGAATACTACCAGTCATGCTTCAGGAAGCTTCTGAGATGGTCATTTCAGTCCTAGAAATAATTTTTAGAGGATGCCTAAAGTAATTTTTATTCCTAAAGCGGGCAAACGGGGCCATGGCAATGCCAAAGACTTCCGACGAATAAGCCTAATGTCCTTTCTTCTCAAGACGTTTGAGAGGCTGTTGAATCTGTATGTTAGGGACAAGACGTCCAATTTATCATGCTCTCGCATGCGTACTTGAAAGGGATATCAACGGAGACTGCCCTTCATGAAGTGGTACGCACAATTGAGAGTCCGCTTTACTATAAAAAAATTACATTGGCGTTCTTTATAGACATCGAGGGGGCCTTTAATAATGTCAGTGTAGATTCTATCCACGAGGCACTTATGGAAACAGGGATTGATCACTGTGTCCGGGCTAGTCCGAGATAGTGTATCTGCTAAAGAGCAGTGAATAACTCGGTGAGGGGAGACCAGTATGTTTGCATGTATGTATTTATATAAAAAAACTATTTATTCAAGCAAAAATGGTGGGTAGGAAGCATTGTCCGGAGGATGCATCAGATTATAGCAATATATGGAAAGCTTCAATGCTCCCCGACGGCACGGGTAAATTTTAACCGATTTTAAAATAAAAAAATACGGGCCACGTTATTTTTGATATTCTTCAGTTCTGGAGGGTGGCGGGGGAAAAATTGTGGACCACCCTAATGCAGGCATATTTCGATGCAGCCGTACGCGCCATTCGTGCGCTTATGAAGCAATATAAATCTAAAAATAGAAGTTACTGAAAAACAAGATTACAGTTCTGTTGCAATCAAAGGGTACGATATCGAACCGAAAGTATCGATATGGTACTCATTTAAAGTATCGATGTAAAAATATCGGGTATTCGTTAATATCGGAATAAAAAGACTCAATATCCCAAATGTCGATACTAAGTTCAAAAAATTATAACTCTTTACTTTAACTTTTATAAGTATTTGCACAAGTAGAGATTAGTGTGTTGACTTACAACACTGAAGCCGCAGGTTCGAATCCCTCCACTTGCAAAACTATGATGCTACACATTTCTGCTCTTTGACCGTCCGCACCTGCTTGAAAATCTAGCTTGTGTTCTACTTTTTTTCTGGTAAATGAGATAGTTTTGTTGACCGGACATTTGAAAGCATACCTTTTCATTTGTAAAATATATATAAATTAATAAATTTTAAAATATCTGGTATTCCCCAAAGTAAAGTATTTTCAAAAAGTTGCTCCAGCTACCAACCGCATTAAAGTGGCAGCTTTGTATAAAACTCTATACCTTGCAAGTGCTTTATAAAATCTGAAAAATTAATTGCGAGCAGTATATTGATTAAAAAGCAGTATGAAATTAGTCAGTCGCTAAAATCTTGCAACCGAGCGCGTCAGTCACGCGTTGAACTTGTACAAAATCTCTACAACGTGAAAGCATTTTATAAAATCTGAAATTCAGTTCACAGGTACAAAATATTATTGTAATTACAAAAATAATAGTCAGTCAGAAATGTCCTGTAACAGATGCCGTCGTCAATAGAAGGATGCGCTTCTGTAATACCCCAGCAAACATTTAGGTTAGAGAACGATTAGAAAACGATTAGAATTCTAATGTGATTCTCTAAGGTAGAAGTATAGAAGGCGATTAGAGAAACTGTCGAGACCTATAGCATTCTCTACAAAAAGGGGACTTAGTTCTCGATATCGAGAAAAACGTTAGATATCTAATCATATTCTAAGGTTGAATTCTAATTGGTTTCTAAAGTTTAGTGTTTTTCTAATAATTCTCTAATCGAATTCTAATACAGTTCTCCTATCCGATTTTTGATTCGAGAAACATCAGAGAACTACCTTAGAATTCTAATGAAAAATCAAATGTTTCTCTAACGTTAGAGACTGTGTTTGCTGGGACGGGGCGCTCAATAAATATTAAAAAAATTAATTTTTTTATTTAAAAAAAAAACATGTATGTACATATGTAATTACTTCAATCAGAATCGCTAATATAATTATAAATTTCGTCAGGCTCGTCGTCATTCTTTTCTGTATAACTCACTGATGACCCAGCATCTGAGAGAATTTCTGAACACGTTTTTGTGTATGTAACGTATACGCCCCGTAGCTCTTATTGTTAGCCATGCACAGGGCCGTTATTTCAATGGCTGGTTAATACCAGCTGTGTTTTCTTGAGCAATGATCGGGATCCGGATAAAAATTTTGCAGGCCAATGCAACACTAACGAGGTGATCCTGATAAAGGGCTGGTTCAATTTATGATCCGTACTGTTTGTTTTGTTTCGCTAATAATTTAGTAGCACGATTTGGTAGCACTGAGAAATAAATGTATACACAAAGACCATGGTACAATAATTATAGGTATTGTGTTCCCAGTTCCGATCTGCCTTATTTGAAAAACATCATTGTTGCCCACACTAAAAGGTTTACTGCTAGGGAAAAGGGATATTTCCATACCCAATATATCATATATGTACACGTATTTTCTTAAACAGAGAACCAAGGCGAATTTATATAAGGTGGTAGCGGTAGTACAAAAATAAAAACTTACATGTAGTTTGTTTTTGCTTTCGGTACACGAATGTCAAACATCAGCTATTCTTCGCTCAAGGAAGAAGAGGGACAACAAATTCCAACACTCTCACTTTTTCACTCACTCATAAGAAGTTTTGACACATGTGTACCGAGGCGAATCAAAACAGCTGTTCTAGCAACACCACCTTATATGAATTCGCCCAAGGCGAATTTATACAAGGTGGTGTTGGGAAGGCAGCTGACTTTTTCGCCGTGGTGAGCGTTACGTCAAAATGATGTGTTTGTTGTAATTTGACAAAACGGATTCCGTATAATTTGTTAGTGTAATTTTTTACTTATATACGGCAAACACCACCTTCTATTATTGCACCATGAATTCGCCTTGCAGAGAACTTATTTAATTTGCAAAAGCCGAAAAAAAAATAAATAATAATAAATGAATTCAAAATTTGTGTGGCTCACTTCAATTCAAACGTTTTTTTCTTTTGTTTAGAAAAATTATAAAAATTTAATTGAGCGAAAACAAAAAGCAAAGCCAAATAAAAGTAAAAGAATCAACATTGAACTGCGTCAAAATGAAAATAAGGGAGCACGAATTTCGATGTGAAGCAAAACTCTCTGTGAAGACAATACCTGTAATTATTGTACCATGGCTAATTTTAATACAAAAAAGTGCTAGTTTGAAGTTACTAGAAAATCGCGTTGACTTTTGACAATTTTTTTGTATGGAAGAAAGTAATAACACCGTCCGCAAATTTGATGGGCTACAGAACTGTATACCTAGAACTTTTTAAAAAAATCTGATTAGAAAGTTGCAAATTTATTGAATTTTCCTGAGTTTTGCACAAAGTTTAGAGATTTTATTTTTATGTTTTCTATTGTAGAATGAATCATATTTTTATAAAAAATTACCGGAAAAATATAATATAAATTGTTGCATATATTTTGCGAAATTCGCTGTGCCAATACTTTTTTCCGGCAGTGTATGTAAGTACTTATGTACACGTAAGCCCTCGATATGTAATATTTTTTCACTGAACTAAAAAGCCGTAATGAGTAGCAGTAGCGTATCGTAATGGCAAATATGAATAAAACTCGGAAATAGCAGAACAAAACAAATGCAAAAAATATATGGCCGCAAAGTGAAATCGACTGAGGACCGATATGTACATATGTATGTATGTATGTATGTACATACCAGGGATGTTACGAATATCATGTATTTCACATTCCCGAATGCGAATGTTTAGCCATAACATTAAAAAATGTTTGGGAATAATAACATTAAAAAAGCTATAAGTACAGGCATGTTCTGCAAATCGTACGATTTGAAACCTATTTGGAGATTTCTTAACAAAAAGGCAAATATTTGGGGAAAAACGATGGATAAGACGGAAGTGATGTGTTTCTAGCAGTTTCGATTTGAAATATTTACTACTTTTATTACAAATAATCAAAAATATTTTGCAAATTGTACCGATTTCAAATCGTAAGATTTGCAGAACTAGTCTGATAATCATCGTTTTTATTACTCACAAATTAAAGACATTAATGGATATGTCGCATTTTTGTATTTTCGCTCTTTCATGCATGTTTTATGCTGTTATTATGCAAATATTAGAAATTAACTTGAATAACTCAGTGAGAGGGCAGGATCAGGGTGAATTTATTAAAAAAAAAATGTTTGGGTAGGCGCAGTAGCCAATGGTAACCACCAGTTACCATATCTGCATGGTTGCTAGTCATGCATAGTCCCTTCGACTTATAGCGCTGTCGCATTGCCGCTCAAAACTCCGGAAGAGTTTTGGGGGTGCACCAAGCGAGCTTGTGGAGCACCGGTTTTTTGGGGTATGCATCAAGCGGGTTTGTTGAGCACCAGTTATTTATTTACTTCAAAAAGTGGGTAGCCACTGTGGCCAATGGTAACTCTTGTACCACCTCTGTATTCTTAGGCATACAGAGCCCCGAGTGTAGTGATGCGTCAAGCTAGCTGAGCATGATTTGGGATGCCATCAATTAACTACTTCAGCAGGTTTTGCTATGCGGCATTTGAGAAATGCATATGCATAAATAATTTCTTATATACAGTCGAAGGCCCTGTAGCTAATTCTGTTATATTCGTAGGTAGTATAATTATTTATACTTTTTTCCCTTTTAATAAATAAATAAAAAAAAATTTCTTTTGAAATTTTCGCACATGCAGCTTTGCACAGATTTGTGTATATGTGCTTTATATCCGGTTTGGTACTAGTTGATTGGAGATATGTATAGCATACCTTTAGGCACTAGGTGTTATTAGTCGCCTAACATAACTATTTGATGAAGGTGTTCTGTACACTATGTTTAATGTTTATACGAAATTTTAAACTTAATTTTCTCGAGATTTTAATTTTTGCGACATATCACCTTCATCCATTCTATTGTATAAGTTACAATAGGAATATAAAAATTTTTTAGAACAATGAATCAGTGTTATATGTACCTAATCTAATAGTCAAAGTTTAAAAGAGGCATATTAAATTTCAGAAAAAGTAATTGTGCCGCTTTTTCGGCCATTTTGCGATTTCTTAGAGGCTCGTATTTAAGGGCGGCTATATTGAACTCGTTCACTCGGAACGCTGTTGGGTGGATCGCTAATCTAGAGGCTCGTTTTTCTTTAAAATATACCTTTATTTGACCTTTAATTTCACATTTTTAACGTCTCCAGATTCTACATCTGAGCCTTCGCTTTCGCTCGAAGAATCTAAAATCAAACATTTTTGAAAACCGGCGAGCATGAATGATGACCATGCTTTTCGAACCTTCACATGGTCACACTTTTCGTTACTACACACATGTTTGCACACAAGAGCGAGTGGAAAAAACTATTTCTATTGGCCGAATGAAACAAGTGATGTATGCACGCTCTGCGTATGTACACATTCGTATTCGCAAAACATTCGAATCACTTGATGCGAATGTTAAGAGGGGAATGCAAATATTCGTAACATCCCTAGTACATAGTACTTATGAGGAAAGTAGATATGCGGAAATTAATCAATAAATTCGCGACAAGTGCAGGTTAGCAGCAGAGAACCGAATACATGTTTCCAATTAAACAATATTGCTGACCTTACTAAACACTATATGCATGCGTAACTACATACATATTTAAGTACCTACATCTCGCCTTAGCCTGTTTTCGGCCTTAAATTGAACTGACCGGTTGAAGTTATACAATGGGAACTTTTTGATCGGTACAAGTACTTTTCCATGAACTTACAATATATGGAAGAATTCCATAAACAGCAAATTATGTAGCGTATTAATATGCACATACTTCGGTATATGCAGATCGTTTGCTGTTCCAAAAAGTCAACCAGTGTAAGTTTGTTTGTAGGCTTTAATCTTTGGACTTTTATTTACCTGTTGATTTTGTTGCTGCCGCAAATTCGTTAACTTATTGACAAAACTTCTACGCACAACTTTTTTCCAAATTGAGAGAAATTTCGGATGGCTGGAGGATTTTAAGAATTGCTCAAATATATATCGATTTTCAACACTTTTTACTAGCATAGAGTTCGTTGAAGCACTTAATTACTGATTATTAGTTCGGTTCATTAAAAACACATTAATTAGGCAACCTATTTAATGCACTCCAACGATTATGCAAACACCAGCACAAAATGACAACATTCGATTTTTGACTGTTGCGCCGTCACCTGTCATTTGCCTGACTAGGAAAGTCACTTGACTAAAGTTGGATGCGATTGGAGCAGACTTAACGAAAACCTGTGTTGTAAAATGTAGAATTATTAATAAGCTAAAAATGATCACAGATCTTTTATCAAAGAACCAAAGAACGTAAATCGGCCACAAGCACGACAAACTATGCAACAAACATTTCCACTCACATGTACCAATTGTCGCACTTTATTCACGGCAATATCACTTATTTTCACTTTCACAACACCTTTTCACAATTATTTTGATGCATTTTCCTCCAGCATGCACAAAATTAAAACTTTTCGCCAAAAATGATCAAGATTTGCTGTTTTCATTTGTTTTGGTTGCAATATTCGTATTTTTGAAAATGGCCGCCCATTTTACGGACAGCTTCAAAAAGTGAGGTGAAATCCTGGACCCGACTTACTCTTACGGTCTTAGATTTCGCGGACCATTTTCAAAGTAACGAGTTGTCCCTTCTTATA
>JAPVRG010043099.1:0-11497 GCA_029783565.1 Rhagoletis cerasi
ATCGATTCGACGAGTACAAAAGCATTTGGTTATAATTTAAACAAAATCCATGAATTTATGACAATGAAAAGAAGTTAGAGACTGTAAGCTTGATCATGTTTCCAGAAATTCTCTTAAAATATGTCTTTTAGGAAGGCCTATCTCATTAATCGCAAATACAATAAAAACAGAATGAGCCAAATCGGTTCTCAAGTGATGATGACGGTGCCATTGAATCGCATTATGTCAAATTGATCCCATTTTTGTAATTTGCATACCCAAAAAAGTAATAAAATAAATGACTCATCGCGCTCAAAATGTATGCTAAACTGTACTCAGCGTTGGATTAACAGTAACGAATTAAATGAGTTTAATTTTTGAAAATTACGTATAAAGGAAAATACCAACTGTAACAACTTACAGATATCAACTAAATTATAAGAGTGTGAGAATAAAAGGTATTTCGATTTTTTCGTGATATGCTTATTTCGACGCCTAGGTTTAACACATAAAAAGCGTTTTCATTCTATGATTTCTATTTTTCATATTATAACCTATTGTTATTACCAATTGTTTCATGATGATTTGGTTCATCATCGTTGATTATATTGTTGTGATTGCGAATATTTTGGCCCGTAATCAGTGCCTTTACGCATAGAACCCGCGGAGTTGGTGGATGCAGATGTGGATGTGAAGGAAACCGAGTTATGAACTCTATTCTTATGACAATCCTTATAACTTTTATGATTAACACTCTTATTATCATCATAGTCGTCATCGTCATCGTTTGACTCTCCGAAGAGTTGATTCATATTATTCGATAACAGTTGCATCTGTAAAATCATTTTCAAATCTATTCAAGCCAATGCCTTAAAATTTTGGTAAAACACGCTTTTTCAAGCGTTTATTAAAACCCATTACCACACTGATTAGTTTTTTGTTTTTCATATTGTATTTTATCTCAGAATATATTAATCCTGTGCCGTTTCTGATTATCTCGGTAACTATTTTATGTGTGTATTTGTATGACTGTGAGCTCAAAATTTGGGTTAGTGTTGGAATGCATGGAATCAATGTAGAGTAGAATTGAATGTAGGTATTAAGGTTCAGTTAGTTTCTGATTGTGCTTAAATCCACGAAACCATCACTCTAATCTATGTTTATTATGCATGTGCGTCACGCCGACTTTTATTAAGGTATTAGCTGTTTTTTTTTGTTGTTGACAAATTAGGGCTGAATTTTTGTTTAACAAGCATTTACATTGCGCAGTGTAACCCGTAATATTGTCATTTAAAAATTGTATTTGTTCAACTTGAATTGATTCATAGTACAGTATTAGATGAATGTAAATGCCTACATTAATTGTGAATGAATATGTAGTGTAGTTTCGTATTATGAATAGACCCCATGTTCGTAAACGCATATTGCCGCATTGCTAAAAAAAACACTATTTTATTACTATATCTTCTATATTTAATAGAAATGGCCAATTTTCGCAACCACATAAGTTCCACTTACATTGGACATATCCATCAATTATAGTTTAGAAATAAAAAGGACTGTTGCTTTGCAGTAATGCGGTTAAGAACAAGGCGAAAGTGTTAGTTACACTCAACACCATTTAACAATTTTTTAATCATACGTATGCTTACCTTGTTGGGGTTTTGGCTCTTTGACGTCGTATTTGTTGTTGGTGGCAAATGTGTGAGCAGCGGCCCACCTGCTCCGCCTTGTAATGTTGATGTCGAATGAAATGATACACTTCCATCCGACTTAACAATTTCATTGCTACCCCGTTTTTTCTCCTTGTCCCGCTCGCGATCCTTGTCACGGTCACGATCTTTCTTTTTACCACTACTACTACTACCACTAGTACTATGCGACGTTGATCCCGACGCATTATTCGGTGTCACAAAAGACGAGTAAAAGCCTGTTGTGGGCTGCGCCAGCGCATGCACTTGTTGTGAAGACGAATGTGTTACAGAGTCGGTCGCATAATTTTCCAATTTATCCTTACTAATTTTGATCTTCAACGCTGGAGCCGGGTGCATGATACCACCGCCACCATCTGCACTATTGTTGATGTTGCCAGAACTGCTGTTTACATCGCTTATTATACGATCTTTCGGTATTTTTATTTTTAAGGATTCCGCACTACCTTCAATTTTATCTTTGGATATTTTAATCTTTACATGCTCCGAGCTGTCTAATTCACCACGATCCCGCTCCTTATGTTTGTCTTTATCCTTTTTATGTTTCTTGCGTTCTTCGCGATCCCTCGACTTATCCTTCTCTTTATGTTTGTGCTTGTCTTTTTTCTTTTTCTTTTCAGCTTTACTGCTTACTGACTCATTAATTTCCATAGGCGAGGGTTCAGTACCACTACTTAAATTTGTAGATTTTAAAGAAGTGTCAGCAATCGGAGCAGCCATTGTGGAAGCAGCCGTCGCAGATGGTTCGAAAAGTTCAGCTGGTGGTTGCAGACTAGGTGCTCCCAACTGCTCCGTTTTTAGGAGAGCACTGGAAGTGCAAAGGCTTTCTTTCAATAAACTCCTTACTAGATCAGGATTAGTTTCTATTCCATTTACGACATGTAGTTTATTAGTGTCACTTGTTTTCAAGTCATTATAAGAAGACAACGCAGTTTGAGTATCAACTTTGCGGATTTTGTTTTGCTCCTCATCCTGTTTGTAGGCACCTTCATTGGGACGTTTAACAGCAGCATTCATGCCTGTGAATTGAAAATAGTGAAAAATTAATTTACATGGAAATTACTGCATGCATACTTATGAAAAAACTTTTGAGTGATATAAGAATATTTAATAATTGTTTTTAGTAAAATAGTGACACGTAATTGAATTTTCCTGGTAGTGCTGGACTTGTCAAAGGCATTTAGCACCGTTTGCCATTCCATGCCATAATACAGCACTCCAGGCAGCTACAGGACGTCTTTTGATGTCGCCAGAACACCAATTACATATCGAAACTCAGATGCTACCAGTGAGGAAACCCAACACAATGCTGAGCAAGCAGTTCCTTGTCGGCTGCTATCGATGCGAGCACTCGAAAAGGCATCCTCATAGGCACATAAATTAATTTAAAGACGAGATTCAGTACTACGTACAACACCCACTGGACACGACGCTATACCGACGGGCAATCAACGATATCCATATAGAGACTATCGCTCGAAGAAGCGGAAACTCAAACAGAACTGGTTTCCTACCACTTTTCTTTTCTCCGCAGCATTATCTTTTGTTTCATTCGTTTTTCATCCGGCATGATACCTTGTTTTGCTTTGCGGTAAGAACCACAACAAGGACTGACGAGCTAAAGCCGGGATACAACAATGCCGACCCGCCGTGACTTCCTGCCCAGTACAAGCAGTTGCATAAGTAACAACCGCCACCGAATAAAATCAAAGAGGCATCATTTGGCACAGAAGAGAACGACTGACGTGCTTTGTTGGACTCGGCCCATATCGCTTGGGCGGTTACAGTGTTAGCAAGAAAAAGAAGACCAATGACTGTCCCTTCAACATAATTTACCAAAAATGGTGGACATATTTTATGGTATTACAACAACAACAATGTGTTCAAAGGGCGAACGAATCCGATGGCATTTTGCTGAATATATAAATTTCCGGGCACGGGCGCTTAAAACAAGAGGGTAGGCCTCGAATGATCTGCGCATTTAAGGGTTTACCTCTTGTGCGGCCAGTATGTGATTTTTAATTGAATTTATTGTTTAGCTGCAGCTTGCGGATACTTTTGAGCTGGACAACCCTAATCTGAACCTACGGAATTAACGTAGGTTTGCGTTTATAGTTATTAAGATTTTGCATCTATAAAAAGATTGACATTTACATTTTCACTTACCAGTAAGATCACCCATGATGTTGGAGTCCACTTTCTTTGTCATGCTTATCTTTAATGATTGTTGTGGCTGTAACTGTTGATGGAACTGGGATTGATGTGCGTTAGGGCGCAAACCCATCATCATTGATCCAGTTAAGTCCATACCCGCATGTGTTCCTCGATTTCGTTCTTTTTTAACGGATGCAGCACTGATGTCGCTGCTTTTCTCTCGCTCTCCGTCCTTATTCAAAGGGAGTTTGTAATTATATCCATCGCCGCCAGAGGTAGGTGGAACATTTGCATTAGCATAGTTATTTCCGGCAATTATTTGTTGCGGTGGTTGTGACTGCAGTTTCTCACTCCAATCGGGACTAAACAAAGAAGGTTTCGATTGATTCACATTCGTTGGCTGTTGTAATATCGCATGCACTAACGGCAGCTGAGTGGTGGTTTCTTCGTTGCTTGAAGCCTCTGGCGGCCGAATGTTCAAATAACCGGCGGCAGGATGAGTTTGTGTATGTGGAGCTGGTTGTTGAGACTCGTGAGTTACAGTGCCATATGCTGATTCAGGGGGAATTAATGGTTGTTTTCCATGTGGCTGAAGGTGGACGGAAGCAGGTTTTGATAAATCGTGCTTGTTGCTATTACTATTGCTACTCTGACGTGCAGGCTGTGATTGATAACTACCCAATAATGGTACACTTCCAGAGCCATTATTAATTCCAAAAGTACGTTGGCCATGCATTAAGTTGCGTGACAAATCTTGGCTCATATCCAACTTATTTTGTGCCTGTGTAGCTATACTGCCATACTGTGACATAGCTGACATAGAAGAAGTAGGTGGAAATAGTTTATTACTGTTACTACTACTTTTGGCTGGATCGGCTATTTTGACAGTAGGCTGCTCTTTCTGCATAGCTCGATTCGATTCTTGCTTTTTTAAGTTTCTTTGTCCAGAATGAGGTTGTGATTGCGCGGTGTGGGGATACGAACTTATAATATTAATCTTTTCACGAGACTTGTGATAGTTAACATCTAGTTGGTGGCCATGTGTTGTCTGCCGCGGTAGATTTTGACCAGATATACTACTTAATGATCGCCCGCTAGATGTCGAAAGACTTGATCTTGACGAATTGCCTGCAATCAAAGGTTGTTGATGTCCCTGAGACGATTGCGTATGATCACGTGGGCGGCTAACAACGCCAGAGAACGGTGCTTGCTTGTGACTACTGTTATGGTCTAAAAATATTAAATGTGTGAATAAATTTGAACGAATAATATTTGAATGTTTGAATGGCATATTATCAGCAATAAAATTTAAAAATAAAGTAATTTAACCATGGACCGAAAATATTTGTTACTATGAAGGATTTTTATTTTAAAATCATTGCGAAATCGTTATTTTTCACGATAATTTTTAATTGTTATTTTGTGATTTTTATTTTTTCAATCAAAAATAATCCTAACTCTTTGATTTTTATTTTTTCGATCAAAATTGTTAGTTAGTTTCAGATTTATTTTTTTAGATCACTAGAGATTCAAAGTGGTCATGAAAGCAGTATCTATTATAACGGTTAAAAATGAGCGAAATAAACTATATACCGATAAATTTTTATCGAAAAAATTAAAACCACAAAATAACGATTAAAGATAATTGAAAAAATAAAAATCACAAAACTGTTGAAGATGATCGAAAAATTAAAATTCGTTAAATTATGATTTTTATAATAAAAATCATAACGATTACGGTCTCTGAATTTAACCTAACAAATTGCATATTATTAAAATAAGAGACCTGCGAAACTTATTATCAGACGAGAAAGTGATCTTTGCTTCTTCTAGTGATATATTATGTAATTACAAAAAAATTTTGGGGTTACGCTAGTCTGTTTTTTATTCATTCGTAGCAATCTTTCTGCAAGGTGGGAGTTGTTGACACCTGTAACAGTTGACAGTTTTCAAAAGACCGTGAGTATAAGTTCACTTCAAAGATTGTTGTTGCCCACTTTCAAACTTCTATAACTCGAATCCCCATTATCCAAAGAAAATCACTTAAAGTTTTCTTATAGCACATCTGCTTTACTATTATGCCAACATGTAGTTGGCTTAATACTTTTGTTACCAAATCTCTTTGAAGACTCCATTGCATTGCCCTTTAATCATCCCAGCGGCGAAGGAGCCTACATTACCCATCACTTCCGCAATAGGTCCTGGGCACTGCTAAATCGTCTTCGCCTTAATTGTGACAAGTGTTTTGTTTTACCTATTTGTAAGAAACGTCTTAACCTAGCAGCTATTCCATCTTTACTCATTGGTGGCAAACCTATTAAATTTGTGCAAAAAGTAACTAACCTTGGGTTTATTATCAACACCGACCTTACCTGCATTGACCATGTGAATTCAATAGTAAGCAAGTCTATAATACTTTAAGGAATTTACGAATGTTTGCTCCATTCACAACGATAGAAATCAGAGGTAAACTCGCAATTCAACTTATATTGCCAATTAATTGTTATTCTGAAGTAGTCTACAACAGGTTAGATTCCCAATCAGCTCACAAAATAGACGTAGTATTTAATCAGATCACGCGTTATGTGTTTGGGCTAGTTAAATATGAGCATATTTCTGCTTGGAGAACGCGCCTACTTGGCTGCGAAATATCTGATTATCTTAAAGCTAGAAATTGTATATTCCTTTTTCGTGTCATGACGGACAAGGCACCAACATATCTGTATGAAAAATTAACGTTCCCCAAATCACCTCGAGTAAAGGACTTGACTTTTCCTACCTACAAATATCTATTCTTTGTCAATGCTATCCGCATCTGGAACTCTATTCCATCTCATATTCAAATTAATTTAAACAAAAGCAACTCTATACTTCTGTATGCATATTTCCGTTAGCTTAACTTCAGTCCCTGAGATGTGCTCTCTATTTACTTGTTTAATTAAGTCTTATTGTATGTATATGTCCTGGAATTGGGCAACTCACTTAAAAATACTTTTCTTTGTTACTTATCTGATGTTACTTTAAGGGAAATTTATTAAGAGTTTATTCATATTGATGACATCACTTTTATATAATCTTTTATTTCTCCTACACAATTCAATTTGCAGAATACGCGTGCCACCAATTTCCTTCAAGAGGAGAAATTGGAATCATGAAAGTTTGAGGTACGGAAGCTTAGTTGTGTGTACGTAGATTAGTCTATAAACGATTTTAATACACGATTTAGTTCGAGTATGGGAAGATTGACCTATATGACAACATACACTTTCAAATGCAAGACGCTATAGGCCAACTAATTGACTTCCATGAAATGCTTCTTTGCACACTGGCGATCGAATTTACAAAGTATTTAATAATGTCTAAAACGTTTTCCATTGCTCTTTTTATATTAACAGCCGGTCAGCGGTCATTTTAATTGGTTGCCCAAAGAATATTCCAAGTAGTATATTCCTTTTTACTTGAAAATCCTTACCAAGAACATCGGATGATGGAAAATTGATTTTTGTGTGGTGGGACGAAGAACTATGGTGTGAGCGATGTTGACTGGAATGCAACTCGCTTTTCCGCGACGATTGTGTTTGTGGTGGAGGAGGCGGCAACAATGCGGACGACTGCTGCTGTGACGGTTCCACGCCAAGAGAACTTGTAGAATAAGGCTGATTGCTATTACCACCACTGCTGCCGCCAGTACCAGGTGTGTCGTGTGCATACATTTTCATCATATCACCCATTTTCCACTCTTCTTTCTTGTCCTTGCTATTAATTACACGATTGCTAGCATTTTGAGCAAGGGCTTTTATCGAGTTTAATTTGGATTTCAGGCGGGATGGACTTTTCTCGTAAATGGCTATAAACTCATCAGTTAATTGCTTCAGTAAATCCATGGTCACTGTTTTATCAACATAATGGAACCAGTGTTTGCCTTCCGTTGATTGCGGAATCTGTGTTCGATTATAAATACTTTTAATATTTTTAAATGTGTGTGAAACAGGATAATTTTCTTACCTCCCAACGTGACCACTTACAAGCTAAGTAGATACAGAAACAAGCTACCACCGTCGGTTTGTATTGCAGGCACATAGACGTCAGATGAAGACTATAAAATAAATGAATCAAATGGTATCCGAATGAATGATTTAATAAATTGGTTCTCATTAAGATACGCTATAACATAGCACAATAAAATACGTATGTATTTTCAAAAAACCGACCTATTAGAAGCCAGAAAATAAGAAGTTTGTGCTAAATCCTTGCAAGCTGCAATTAATAAAATTTGTGAATTAACATTTCAGGACAAAATCAAAGACAGATTTAGTTACCTTTAACCAAATGACACGTCTTTACGACATGCGTATGCGGATGGTCTATTGCTACATCAAATCCAAGTGTTTGTAGGAGAACATTTTCATTAAAGACCAGCTCCTGCGCCTGTTCTATGTAATATGCGTCCGTGGTGGAAGACGTCGGCTGGTTAAGGCACTTGTTAGCTGCCTTGATAACATGTTCAAGTTTTCGAGGCTGCTCTTCAACCTTAGCAGCTAGGAATAAACTCGCTGACGCAATGTTATTGCGGTGGAAATGCGTGAAAGAATGGAACGCATAAAAGCGATGCATGTACACAATGGCAGTGTTGATGCAAAGTTGTGAGCTGTTACCGCACAAAAATAAAAAACATAATTGTACAGTTTTTGCAGAGCAGAGCAATTTTCAAAACTAATGATTTGCAAATTGGCACTTACACCTGCAGACGCTGTCCCATTTCTTGAATAAGGTAAGCAGTCATTTGTCTATAAGATAGTTCCGTATCAGGATCGATTCCTTGCCGACGACTGGGAGAGTTCGTAAGCTGTTCGGAACTAAAGTACCAATGGGAGTCTTTATCCTTTTCACCGGACCCAGATCCCGACGACGTACCGCCACTACTCATTTTGACCACAAATTACTATTGGGAGAGGAGTTACTATTTTATAATTCGATATTTCCTTCATAGTCTCTTCCCTCGCAAGTAAAACAAAAACTCTACCATGGAACTTACCAGATGTACAACTCCTGAAAACGTATTCGTGTGTGTGTGACACAGCACAGCACTTCTGGATGTAGAGTTAACCAGAGCTAAATACTAGGCCGTCCTAAACTTGCATTTTAGAATTGGAGCACAAGATTCCGAGTCTTTATTGTTAAATGCAATAACCATCAAGTGGAAAGGAGTATGTGTGAGGAGAACAATTATGAACAAAGTCGTCACAACTTCCTCGAACAAAATTCAGTGTTATTCCATTGGTATGTGTACTGCTGCCACTGTGCTAGGAAACACGATAATAACTTACACTATTAAACTCTCGATTTCGAGAAAAATAATGTTATTTCATCGAAAAAACACTTGACTTCACACTTTTACCAAAATTTGTGAAAAATAGGAACGACAATTTCCACGAAACACGAATAGAAATTTTTTCACGAAACACAGGGGTGCTGTGGTATAGTACGTATTGATGCTGCCATATCGCATCGTTTGGCAGACCTTGTATTGTTTAGCAGTTTGATCCTTTTATACTTGAGGAAGTGGCATACTAAATACATAAAACAACAAAAAAATTTTTTTCTATATGTGGAGATACTTGTCATATTCATTTCTGGACAATTCGAAAAACTACTTCTGTCAATAATATTTAAACAACAAAATATGGCAACTTTAAACATAAACACATGTCATTCGGGTGCCAGTGGGGAAAATAAGTCCAGAGTTGCCCGCTCTTAATATACTGTTTCTTGGAGAGATGATAACAGGTCTATTCTGCGCTGGTAATAAAAATTTTGTTACCGGTAAATAAAGTTCCTGTCAATTTTTAAACCCTGTTCGCATTCTGTGTACTCTTGTAACCGGTAAATTTTGTTACCATCTCATAAGCTGGTAATAAAATATTACCCCGTGAAATATGCAATGCCAGAATTTCCACAATTCTTCATAGCTGAATTGCTGAATATATAAACTGCATTACCAACGTTCCTAGAATCGCGGTGACAAGAACTGGTAACATTTTTTGGTAATAAAATTTTCCGGTTACAAAATCTTCGGTAACGTGCAGAATAGACCTGTAAGTCTATATTCTTTATTAATTTCGGGTTAAAACTTGTAAAACTGTTAAAGAGCAAAACTGCTCTCAGTGAAACCCAAAATGTACGGAAACGATTTTCGGGTAAAATCTGGCAATTCTCTCGAATATATCGTAGACGCCATTTTTGTTCACATAGCTGTTTTTTTATTATCATTTGGCGATTTGCTAAATTTTACGTAAGTCAAATGGACAAAAATAAGTACAAAACTTTGATCTTTCTTCGTTGCGATATTTTTAATAAGGCGAAATGCAGCTGTGTGTTTTTGTTCACTCAACCTTCAATTTTCTTTGACAACACATGACAGCTGATCGCTTGACACTTTTCACGATTTTACCAGAAGAAAAAGTTCACTCTCATTTACAGGATTTCGAAGTACGGAACGCTTTCTAGTAAATTCCTGTAAATTCTTGCAACTTCTTGCTTTATAAATTGAAATTTGTTTACAAGATTCAATTCTCAGCTATGCATACTTGGCACTGCACTGCATGGCCTTTCATTTTACGTAGAAATCAAAAATCAACAGACTTTTACATGTGGAATGCTTTGCGTTGGGTAACCGCTTACACGCAAAGCGTGTCTAACGTGACAACTATCATGCAATGCCAAGTATGCATAACTGAGCCTTTACATTTCAATGTATTTTAAATTACGGACCGTTTGATAAGTCAGCGATTTTTTCTGCCTAGTACCTTCAAATATAACACTGCTCCTGTCAATTACCACCCGTTTGTAGACTGCCAAGGCGAGTTCATATAAACAAAACCTACACTAACAAATTATACGCGCATTAGGTTTGATCCAAGGCGAATTTATATAAGGTGGTGTTACTAGATCAGCTGATTTTGTGTATGTGTTTCGCCGCACGGCTTCTAATGTCAAATTGAAAAATTTTGTTTGCATTTTCACTCACACTCTTACAGATTTTGACAGTTTACGCCGCCAAAGCAAAAACAAAATGCATGTAAAATTTTGTTTTTGTACTCCTGCTATCACCTTATATTAATTCGCCTTGGTTTGATCCAATACTTTTTGTGTAAAATCCTGTAAAAATGTTAAACAGCAAAATTACTCTCTGAAGTGAGAGTAAAAAGTGAGTAACAACAAAAAGTACGAGAACAAAATAAGCATTTTTCCTGTAAAAACGTCAACCACTGCAGAGAACTTATAAAAACGACAAGGTGCAAACTATTCAGTCGACCATATTTGATGAGAGACTTAAGCTGAAATTAGCCAAGAACGTAAATGTAGCTGTACGTAAACCCGAGTCAGCTGACACGATCTATCTTACCAGAGCGCCATGTAAATGAAAACTCAACAACGCAGAATTTTTCTGTAGTTGTAGCCCGTAGCGCAGAAATCTGCGGAATTTAGATTTTTCCGTGTCAGCTGATTTCTTCCTTCTATAGATGGTTGCCAGCTCGTCAGTTTTGCAGATGGTAAGAAAATTATAATTTCCTATTAAAAATACGCTTAAAATATTTGAAATTTACTATCGAATAAGGTTTTCTGTGAAAAATAAGTACTTTATATTTAGC
>JAPVRG010043223.1:0-13095 GCA_029783565.1 Rhagoletis cerasi
ATTTCTCTTTTCATTCTGAGCATTTTGGTATATATATGTCCATATCGTTCTCGATTCCTTTAGGCTGTTACAAACAACCGTTATGTGAACAAAGTTATAATACCCTTGTGCACACAGTGCGCTCGGGTATAAAAATAAGTATGTTTCTGATAAATGCTACATCTAAAGGAAAAGCCATAGAATAATGGGGGTTGATAAGAAAAAAGTAATGTGTGCGCTATTTCGTATTAAATTCAACATAATTACTATACAAGAAAAAACTTGTTTAATAGTTTCAGGTGTGTTTAACACCGATTTTCTGTTCTTGGATCTAATAACACATTGTTTAGGCTGGGTTTTACCATATTCAAAGGGATCTATTCCATCTTATTATTTGGAATTTTCTAAAGTCAGATTCTTATTCTATGCGCAAAATCTAAAAACCAGCTGTCGCATAATTTTGTTAAAGTTTTGTAGGCTGTTGTTAACGATCAGTAATGAGTTTTAAACAAAAAAGTGGAAGCAAACGTAAAAAAAGAATATATGTAATTTGTGAATTAAATGAATGTAAATATATTTTAATTAGAGGTACACACAATATATCCATATACAATCTATATTTCTGATATTTCACACAAAGACAAAGTGGAGATCATGCAGAAAATTCGATTCATGCATTCGTTAATTGAAGGTTAAGTTTTGTTAATCCAATGCCTACCTCCAACCGCTGTCGAACTTTTGCCTGAAATGCATATGACAAATAAACTGTATTGAAATTCTTTTTCTACATATGCAAATCAATCACATACATAGGTATTTACTTATTAAAAAAAACACAAATAATATGCATATCTAAAGGTAAGTGATTCGAACACTAGAATCGTTATATAACGTCATTTCTATCTTTGTTCTGCACTTTAAAATATATTTTTTATTTTTATTTTATTTTTTGAAATCTTGACAGAAAATCCATTAAACTTTCTTTCAAAACTATAAACCTATCCGCGAATTAGTTCGTTCCGAAAATCACTATACAAAAATTCTTTAATTAATTCGATTTCAAGGATTTTAAATTTGTACCATAAAAAACATTTTTCGAAGTACCCTGGCTCCTAATGTATTTTCACATGTGTAGTACATCCATGTGTACTACATTAGTATGCCTCCCGAAAAAAGTTGCTGCTTTCTAAGCGAATCATAAAATTTTGTCGTTTCTATCCATATCTTGACCAATTTTCGCATTATATACCCCATGAAAAAGGTATTTCCTTCCGCTATTAATCTTGACTTTCCTTAACACATTTTAGTTCACCAAGTGGCTATTAGAGATTTGAAAACTGTTGGGAGCATTTCCGATAGTTCAGTATTTCATGAAAACAAATTTACCTTTCGTTGTATTTTTGGCAACAAAAGCGCTTAGTTAACAGCAAAATGGGCGCTTGAAAGTTCTGCATCAAAATTTAAAAAAATTGCGCAGATATTCTCAAAACAATGATTTATTTTTCGTCAACTTTTTGCTTACATTTTCGTTGTTTCATTGAAAAGATATGTATATATGTTCTCTCAATATTCATATCTTTAATAAAATAATCCATTCACATCACATGAAAAAATATACGAAATTTTCAGTCTAATGGATTAATTAAAAAAAGATAAAATATCCTTTTAAAACTAAAATGATATTAGAAATGGCTGAGTTATTTACACTTTTATAAGATATGCATTACGAGATTTAATGAAATTGCATCAAAAGTTTATTGTTTTGAGCATATTTGCACAATTTTTGGAAAAGCTTTATCGCGTACGTCAATATTTTTCTATATTATGAGCCCATATTCTGAAGAAAAAGTATTACGAAATAATTTTTCATGAAAAACGCGATTTTTAAGGTACTTTCAAGGCGGCCCAGCTCACGAAAGACGGTGAATTGGGCCCGAATACTTCTGTAAGAGTTTTAAAATTTATAAAATTTTATAATTCGAAGGGAGGCAGTCTACTGCATGTGTTTTGATTATGAACCTGAAAAGTGCAAAAATACTAAATTTTAAAATACCTCTACTAAATATTTTGGCCTTTGCTTGATATTAACCTTAAAAACAAAACCTCCAAAGGAGTTATTGGTTTAGGACAATTAAAATACACCTCTCAAATTTTTAGCACAACTATGTTATTTATAAAAAAAAAACAAAAATTACTTCTTAAAAAAAGCTGCTTTCGATATGCCAACCAACTAACGATTTGTGAATTGAGCAGCAAATCGCTTTAATTGCATTTCTGTAACTAAATTATTTCGTCAGAGTTTGACCAAAACATATTTGTGTCAACAATTAATTAGCGAAACCGTGTAATAAGCCAACTTATACTCGGAAGTACGCATACGCCAAATGCAATCGAGCGTATATATTTTCTTCTCTGTACGAGGGTGCTCCAATTTTTTTGCGCTTTCGCATATGTATATACATACATATATGTCACGGTATTCTGATCCACAGCAAAAATTTGAAATTGTTTAGGATTTTTTTTCGGATCAAGCGACGATGTGATAGCAAGATACGATTATGTTTGCTTGAAGCGAGTCAGAGGAAGAACATAGCTTATCGAAAGCAGCTATAGTAGGCATAATCAAGAAAACACACTTACTCTTCTGGTTTTGGATGGTGTCGTACTATGTGAATTATTCGGCCAGGCGGGTACAGAGGCTAAAACCGGTAAAAAAAAAATAATTATAAGAATTGTTTTATATAAGCACTTGAAGTGATTCATTCGCGCTTGCCTGGTGTAATGTCAAAGCAATGGAGCTGTCTGTGGGATGTGCACTTGTTGAGCGAGCAGAGTCCCTTTGCTTGTATTCCATAGAAACAAAAGAAAAATTAAATACACATGCAGTGATTATTCAAAACATTCCAAAGTGTTTTTTTTCTTACCTCTTGGTATTGGTTTATATGGACATCTTTGCCGGACATCTCAACAACAGATGTGGGTTCAGCTCCACAACCACAGCAAATAACAGAGCAGGATATTGTTTTCCACTGGAAATATAAAATCAAATTTAATAAAATTGAATCTTTTTTATCATTTGATTTAAATGGCGGTAGTAAAATACAAATTTATTTGCTCACTTTCGGATCTACACTTCGTTGAATTGCGTTAATTAGGTCAGCACGCAAAGCCTCCATCTGGTGTAATCCGATGCGGGGTACTACATCCTTCCCCAGCACAACGGATGTTATAAAAGATTTCGTGTATTCTACAGCAGGCATACTTTAAAATGTATAACTAAGATTTACTAATTGCACACGTAAATTTCGTATCAATCGTTTACCTAAGCAGCCCACCTGGTGGGGAGTAACTGAAACATTGCAACGAAGGATAATCTGCTTTCATTAGTATGGCTAAAATAGCCGCAGTCCCAGCGCCAAGTGAGTGACCCACCAAAACTAGACCAAATTTATGTGTTCCCCTGTCACGATTATGACTTAGCGCCCGCTCGATCAGTCCTTCCTCCTCTAATTTATTCTTAATATAAATTGCCGCCTGCACCATCCCTTTGTGGCCCAGCCAATCGTCTCGCGGTGGTGAGAGCGGCAGCACTTCTCCGTCTGCGTTTAAATCTGTGAGTATATCCTTCATGCTGAGTGTTCCTCGTATGCTCACAACAATTTTCTTTTGAGTGTAATCTACAGCTACAAAGAACGGCGTTTCACCAACATCAACATGATAGGTGGCATAGATGATTTCTATATCACCAACTTGCAAAGTTTTCTTTAGGGCGGCATAATTACAAAAACAACAGTTGTCTTGTATAACAGTGGGTGTATCAGTTTGGGGACGGCAACAACAAGTAAAACATCTAAATTGCGTATATAAAACAAACAAATATATGTATGCATGTAGATATGGCAAGTACTTACATGTACATATGTAAGTATGTATATTTATATGTAGAGGCTTGAATAAATGCTAATTATTTACTCACTTTAACTCAGGCAGCAAATTATACATTTTAGAGCGATTTATTATGAAGTACATTGGCCAGCCGTAGGCACCCTGAGCGAAATACATGTAGTGTATGATTGTTTGGAAGAAATCGTAGTTTTTAGCATCGTTTAAAGCTAGGAACTGAGTGCGCTCAGTGATTGGCACGCCGCTCAGGAACTCGTATGTGCCGTTCTTTCGCTGAAAAGAAAGAAAAAAACAAATAAAAGTGGTTAAATTACCATTTTTAAATACTTTTACTCACAAAAACTCAAGTAATTATTTTTACGAAAAAAAAATTTTTTGTTTAACCAAAGATTTATTGAAACATTTTTAGCGTGAGTGCATTTTTCCCCCTAAATTTGGCGGGAAATTCTTATTTTGTAAATTTTAGGTTAGGTTAGGCCGGCCAAAAATTTTCCGTAGAGATCCACCGGTGATTTAAAATTATTTTGGTGGGCGTAGTGGGTAGTACCACCAAAAATTAGCAGAGAGCTACGGCCTAAACCTCTATTAAGAGTGAATTCGCCTTGTTGTTATATGCAATTATGAATCATATTCAAAGTTATATCATACAATAAAATAGGTAAGAATGTATGCAGCTGCAACGGATGCCTTGATAAAGCTTTACATTTTCAAATGCTTCCTGCATCAAATGGCGCAACATTTTGAGCGTGGCTTGGAATAAAGAGGAAATGTTTAGATTAATGCGTTTTTTCCTAAAAAGTCACAACTATCAACATTTATTTTTTTTTTGAAGTTCAGGTGTCGATATGTACATACATATGTATGTAGATCTCTTTTATTAAGTTATAAAAAAAATAATTGGGGCGCATTCTAGTTTTCGTTCGAATCGAAAGTTTGAAATTTTTGTGTAGAAAAGTGATAAATTTCAAATTTTCAATTCGTGCGAAAACAAGAAGACGCCTCAATATTTCAAGCAGTCGCGCGACGTCGATTTTTTTCTATAAAGATTTTAATGCAAGTACTGATTTAAAATTCGTTTAAGTTAGAAAAGTTGCCGAAAATATTTGCTGTAAAATGATATTCTATCATTATCAGGCATGTTCTGAAAATCGGGGCGATTTAAACAGTTTTTGGGATATTTCTTAACTAAAAAACAAAAATTTTGTTCTAAATCGATGAATATGGCTTAAATGATGTATTTTTAACAGTTTCCGTTTGGAAAATTTTCTATTTACATTAAAAATGCTGAAAAATATTTTGCAAATCGTACCGATTTCAAATCGTACGATTTTGAGAACAGGCCTGTTTATGCATTTACATTAGGGTGGTAAAAAAAAAACTATTTTCTCAGCCTGCTCGCAGAACTGAAGAATATCGAAAATAAGGGACCCCGTATTTGTTTATTTCGAAATCGGTTAACATTTATCCGCCGGTGTTTTGAAGTTTTCCATATATGTATTTTATATATATAAATATGTTTTTTGGTAGAAATGCTATAAAATAGTTAAAAATACATATTTTTTTATCGAATAAAAATATTACCCTTCAGAAGTCTTCGAAAAATAAAATTCTAATGAATATTTAACTTTAAAATTTTTCTAACTACTTTTTCGTAACGGATAATCTCGCCTCTTATTTACAAAAATTAGTTATTTTATGTGTTCGTGACCACATCACGCACGTTTTGAAAAAAAGTTAGTAAAATTGTCGAGTTAAATTTGTATCATAGTTCTATTGCTGGAAAATTTCTGAAGGGAAATATTTTTATTCGTTAAAAAAATGTTAATTTTTACAGATTTTATACCAATTCTACGAAAAAATGAATTTTCACCATGTAAAATATATGCTAAACTTCAAAGCCCGGAGGCATGATTAAATATTAACCGATTTTAAAATAAAAACATACGGGTCTCCTTATTTACCCTTTTCTATAATTCTGAGGGGTGGCAGCAAGAAAATTCCAAAAAGTCGATTTTCCTTTGATTTTGTTGAAGCACCCTAATGTACTTACATGTGTGTTTATAAAAAAAAGTAAGTGCGCCTGGGCGGCCACACTGCAGAAGTGAAACTTACGTTACATATCTAGTTTGTCTCATAATTAATATACACATGTGTTTTATTGGTTTGAAATTGTGAATAAAACGGCAGGCTAGCTAATATAATCTTATAAGCTTACGGTTATATTTTAATCCATAACATCGTAAATCATACGATAACAAAAAGACAAACTAGTCTGACCGTCTTTATATCTATTCGCTTCTATCTCCACCTTTTTATCTATCTCTTTTCTATATTTATCCTTATCTCTGCCCTTTTCGTTATAATTACATTCATCTTAATCTGTTTTACTTTATCTTTATTTTGATCTTTATACTAACCTTTATCCTAATGTTTATCTTTATTTTATATTTATAATTGCCTTTATTCTTTTATTCATATGCATATTCACCATGACTTTTGTCCTTATAAAGGTAAAGTCTTCATTTT
The DNA here is from genome assembly GCA_029783565.1 of Rhagoletis cerasi. Classification (NCBI taxonomy): domain Eukaryota; kingdom Metazoa; phylum Arthropoda; class Insecta; order Diptera; family Tephritidae; genus Rhagoletis; species Rhagoletis cerasi. The sequence continues at coordinate 6,409 of JAPVRG010043223.1, forward strand.
TAATTTTATCTTAGCTTTTATCCTTTTCTTCATATACATATTCACCTCCACTTTCGTTCTTGCATTATTCTTAAGCTAAATCTTATTCTTAAACCGGTTATACATTTAAGAAGCACTTGCTTCCGCCTCAATCAACCGCCGCTAAAGAAGTTTCACTTAAAAAATTGCAATTAAAAAATGATGAAATAAAAAGCCCCTTGACAAGGTTAAGTTAAAAAATTTACGGTCAATAGTCTTACCTGGCGAACAACGGCTTCGCGTTCTATTCTTTGAAATTTTCGCAATAACACTAAGCCTGCCACGACATCTGATGGCACTACATCTAGTTCACGAAAGAAATCGCTAAGCAGACGGGCTATGTCGGTGAAGGAATTCCGATTACGATCGGTGCCACCCATGCAACAGAACAATAGACGGCATCGATGGTCCCAACTGTCTTGATACGCACGCATCACTTTCCTGAAACAAAAAAATAATGAATTGAATGATTTTACATTTGGGGTGTTCACACCAGCCTGGTTATCTGGTTATTTGGTTATATTTTTTACTAAGTTTACAAAAACAAAATACACTAGAGAATAATAATTTTTAACCAGATAACCTGATACGAGTATCGAGGCAGGTGTGAACACCCAAATTGATAATAATTTTCAATAAATGTGCATATATACATGTTTTCAAATGTGAACTAACCGTTGACGCCAATTGCGATTCATGCTGTTGCTGCGCTTATAATTGAATCGAGATTCAGTCTCTCTCATTGACCTTTGATACTTTTTCATTTTGACCCATGAACGGCCGGCAGCATCGAATGTGCACCAAATGGTAATAAGAGTTATGAACACCAATGCCCAGTTGCAAATTACAATTGCTGTGATAATATATGTATGTATGTATGTAGAAATTTTAAAAGTTTAAGGAAAAAGAAGAAACTAAGTACAAATTTAGTAGTTATAGTTACCCATGAAAATCTCCTTGGCCTCTTCGATGGGCGAGTCAAAATAATAGTTTTTCAACCATATGGTACCTAATACTAACCAAGTAATATCAAAAAATATTACCACTGTGGAAGAGAAAAATAAATTGTATAAAATAATTTAAATCAGAATTTATTCATAATTTTATGATTTTTATTTTTTCGCTTAGAAATCAAAATTTTTATTGAGTTTTACTTTTTCGCTCAACAGAAATTATTACTACATATTTGATTTTTATTTTTTCGATCACAAATAATGATTATTTTATGATTTTTATTATTTCGCTCAGAGATAATAATTATTGTTCCGCATTATTTTTCCACTTAAAAATAATGATTATTTATAAAACTTAAAATGCCATACAGACGAAACCCACTGAAATTTTGAAATGAAAATTTTGAGACTTATCCTTTTTATTATGGTGTAGCTTCCTCTGAAAAAGATACGTCGGAAATCACGCTAGCATAGCTTTTGAGTTTTTTGAATAATCATAATTCTTAATTGAAAAAATAAAACACAATAATATTTATTATTAAATAAATATTAATACTGATTATCTTTTGAGCGAAAAAATAAAAATCATAGAATAATCATTATTTTTGATCGAAAAAATAAAAATCAAGTGATAATAATTTATTTTGAGCGAAAAAATAAAATTCAAATATTAGTTATTGCATTTAATTTTTATTGGTTAAACTCGAAAATAAAAATAATTTTTGACTACAGTAGGACGTACGAAAACAAATACATATGTGAATATAGTTAAAACTGGTTTATGACGCTTACAAAGTGTTAATCTCTTTGGTGAAAATTTAAAAAATAATGATTAATTTTCCAAACTACAGGAAAATGGTTACGACACTGTTGGGTACGCGGGCGACCTGGGCGTCTGCTCTGTATTGCGATTCGAAAGGAAAATCAATCGGATTCGGATACTTGACACTATGAATTTGTATTAATCCGTGACGCTTTTCAAATAGCATTGGCTTTCGAATCGCAATACAGAGTAGACCCCCTGGTAATTGTTGTTACGGGAAAATTCGGCAGTACTGTATCAGGTATTATGAGTGCAGCTCTTTGCGTGGTATCAAACTGGTGTGTCGATGAGGACCTCATAAGATAAGCCGAACTTTGGTTCGGTTACCCTTGGAGAAACGGTGATTGAATACTCTGACGAAGTCAAATATGTTGGAATTACCCTAGATAAGAGACTAGGTTGGAATTCCCATCTAGACGAAACTCTTAGTTAAGCCACCCGGGCCATGTGGGCATGTCGAAGACTTTCTGTGCGAACATGGTGCCTGAACTCCAAATTAATAGAATGGCCGAGTCGCTCTTGTTGGACTCCACTTCACATTTTTGTGCAAGCACCAGCAGCTTTGAGGAATTCAAAAATGCAAAGTCCTGATAGTACTCTTCATAAGAAGACACAACGCAAAGGTATTTTGGGCAAAATACCAGGTCTAGGAATTTGCGAGTTATCCGACTCTATGCTAAAGGAAATTTGCTTTGGAAGGAAATTCCGGGTCAAAATTCCAGAGCGAGAGATCTGGTCAAATGGTTTACCTCAATTGCATCCCAGATATGTACACTGGTACATAGAGGGTAGAGCAGGTGCGGGTGTCTATAAACCTGGCGCCAAACTTTCTATTGCAATGAGTGTTTGGTCCACAGTCTTTCAGACCGAGGTACTAGCTATCGCAATTCGTGCCAGATTGAATCTTGAAGAGGATTTGAAAGTCGCATTTCTAGCTATCTTTTCATATAGCCAGGCGGCCATCAGGGCCCTATCCAATAGGACGATCACCTCTAGGCTTGTCAAATAGTGCTTTGACACTCCCCAACTCTTGGCACCAAGGAACACGGTATTACTATGCTGGGTACAAGGATACTGCGGGAATGTGCGTAACGAGTTCGCCGACGAATTGGTGGAAGGCTCATCGTCTGTGCTTGTGGGACTAGAACCGTTTTGTGGACTCAGTTTGTCATCCTCAAGACTCATAATTGAAGTGTGGGTAAACTCAGAACGCAGTAAGTAGGGGGCCTTAGATAGGCTAGACTTTTTGGTTATCATTTGCAGGGAAATATATAAAGCTTTTGAATAGACCCAGCTAGCTAATAATATCTTGGGCCTTCAGGGCTAGGAACTATCATAGGGATACAAGAGACATTCTACGTCGCGGTTCCCTTGTTTCTGTTAATAATAATAGATTGGCGCTTACACAATATATTAGTGTTTCGCCAAGCTTCTCCTCGGATTTATGGCGTTTCTGTCGCTCCCATTACATTTACATTATATTACATTAAGGCCAAGGTTAATTGTGAGCTCATATTTAAATCCCAGCATTGGTTTTTGAAAATATCCGTAAATTTTCGGTAATTTTAACTGTTTGCCCGAGCTCAGATTTTAATTTTTATACGATTTTTTTTAATTTAACTTGTATGTATGTGTGTATGTATGTCCAGGATTTTTTCAATCAATACATCACCAACTTGCCGACGGGCTTGAGACTTGAAACAGGAGTCGAGACATTGGGAAATCCCGTATTTATGGTCCGATTTGGTTCACATTTAGAATATATATAACTTATATGAAAAGGAATAGCTACATAAAAAAGATGTTGCGATAGGTGGCGCAATAGTCGAGATATTTGCGAAACCCGTATTTATGTTCCGATTTCATTCATATTAAGAAAGCTTGTTTTAAAAATATTTTTCTACAAGAAACATTCTATCGTATTATAGCGTAACATATTGATACTTATTTAATTTTTGAAAACTGCGCAGGCCTTAAAAAACTTACTGCTTTTTAAATATATCCAAAAGTTGATCGTTGTTCGTGCGGCAGAGTCCAGAATACTACCCCGCATAGATATAATACAGATACCCGCCTCGACGCAAACCGAACCTTTGTGGAAAATTCCAATATACATACATACGTATAAAAAATTTGTTTTATCTCCTTTATGTATATCCTTGTAGATACTTACAAAATAAAATTATCACATAACAAATGTAGAGACAGAATAGTAGTTTTAAGTTCAAAACCGTGAGATTGTACTCGAAGACCAATAATGATGCCAACACTATTACAAAACTGTAAAAAACAAATATCGAAATTCATACAGTTATTCGAAACAAAAAATCTTACCATATAAAATGTGTAATTAACAAAAAAGCTCCTGGCACTACGAGATCATCTGAGCCTACCGACCAACGCCGTCTAAAAACAACGAGTCCAGGCATCTGAAAGATATCGAATGCAAAAAACAGAATTATGGTGTTAATATGTATATTTTGTATTATGCGTATAAATTCATATCTACGCATATAGCGTTTTCAAAATTCAGTGCTACAGCTAACGCAGATATGGTACATTGTGGGCCTAGAAGGATATCAGAGGAATTAATAAGGATTGAATTACAGAACGCAGTGAAACCTATTCGTATATATACATATATATATTGCTCGTTTCCTAAAAGACTGACACAGTAAAAAAAACGCTTTGACCAAAATTCCTGTTGATGGATATTAATAATCGGGGTTTAATATTTATTGCTTTATATTCAAAAAGGCGGCTCAATATGGCGGTTGGAAACCTGAGAAAAATCGAGATCTCGGATTAAAATACCTTAAAAAAATTTACGACCGAATCGTTTGGTTGTCCAATTTCAACATATAAAATAATCGTCGAACATGCGTACTTCGTATGGAAGAAAATGCACAGCACCGTCAGCAAAAAAAATCCTAAAAATCAACAGTAGGTTCTAGCTACTTAGAACTTGCACTTTCTTATACTAAAATGGACTACAAAGCTGCACACTCATAATTTTTCTAAGAAATCTAATTAAAAAGCTCGAAACTTTTACGAAAATTTGTTGATTTTTTAATATGGGTTTTGTTTAACAATAAACTATATTTTTATAAAAAATAACTAAAATTATAACAAAAAATATATTGTTAAAACTTGTCAACGTGTGGTGTGTTTATACTTTTTAAAAAATTATCCGCCGTCTTGGATCCGCCATGATTAATTTTTCAAGGACGCCAAAAATTTGAGCCAAAAAACATGTGTTTTAATCCAAGATCTCGATCTTTCTAAGATTTCCAGCCGCCAGAACAAGCTAGGTGGAGAAAATTATTTCCGGATATTTTTGGGCTATAATAAGGATGCTGATTTCCGATATACCATCCGTTTTTTCAGTTTTCTAAATCTAAACAAAATTTTTTTTACCTGTGCGTCAACTTTTTTTTTAAATATTAGCTCGACGGTACGATTTTTCTCTGTTTTTAGTTAAAGGGTGTGCCAATTATTAAAAATCTTCAATAAAACTTGAATCAAGCTCTGACAGTTAAAAAAAAATGGCTGCCTGATAAAGTTTTGAATTTACGATTTGTCACTGTTTCCTATTTCACATTCAAAAAAAAATATTTTGTATGGAAACTATTCTGAAAACTAGTATTACCACGTTTATATGACATCAAACGCGGTATCGAATAAACTCGTGTCAGTGTAGCACGCTTGGGATGCAAGTGTTTATATGCAACAAAAGAAATGAGTCAAACGAACACACTTTCAAACTGTGTTCTTCCCGATGCAACTCTGTTAATATATGTGTCAATTCGTGAAATTAATAAGCATCTAAAAAAATTGGTAAAGACTCAAAAAGCCACGAAAAAATGATTTTAGCTTTTAATTTTATAATAAACCTTAATGTAAATTTAATTGTTTAATTCATACAAAGTTGCATGAAACAACCGTGTTGACAAATCCCGGTGTTTATATACGATTCAACAACTCAGCACTCGCATTCAAAATGTGAGTTATGGTGGCTGGTTAAAAGCATGATAAAAGAATAGAAGGTAGTTTCACGCAATGATTTTTGTCGCCATGTTAGCCATGTGACTTTTGCTGGCTTTATGACATTTTCATCGAAATCAAGCTACCAGCCATGATAAAAAAATAATTTTTAACTGCTTTTAAAAATTTTCATACAAAAAATATATGTGCATACATACAAAAAAATTATCAATGTTTAATAAAACAATAAAAAGAATGAGTTGCGCGTTTAAAGGCTGCACAAATTCCGTACATTTGTGCAAGGATTCCGGGTTGAAGTTTTTAAATTTTCAACGCTCCTTTTTCCCAGAAGTAAGTGGTTAGAAGCTTGTGACGGCATTGAAGAAAATATTCCGAAAGTACCGCTTATTTGTTCAACGCATTTTGCTCTAACGGATATAACTACTAGCAAAAACAAAACCATTTTATGCAGTGCCGCAGAAAACGAGGTATCCTCGAATACATGCATACATGCATACATTAACTGGATTTTCATACAATCAGAACTGATTTGTTTATGCACATGTATATGGTACATACATTGTTTCAAAACTACGCAAATAAAAGTTATCACGGAAAGAATTCTCTAGTTTGTTGTACTAATGGCCTAAAACGGCGTGTGTTTTAATTATAATTGCTAAAAACTGCAAGAATGCCAGTATCCGTAAAAAATTTTAAAGTGGAAATTCTTTTTTTTATCAGGAACGGCGGAAAATACAAAGGCCTATAAAAAACCGCAGAATCTCCCATCCCGAAATACCATAATTTCTATTTTACTACAAACAATGTGGCAACGCCGCTTGTAGTATGTACAAATTATGAAACTTCAAAAAAGCCTGTATCCGTCAAAAAAATTTCAAGTGAAACTAC
>JAPVRG010043245.1:0-10342 GCA_029783565.1 Rhagoletis cerasi
TTAAAATTGGACGAAGAAAAATATTTATTTTTGTAAAATTTTTATGTTACGTAAATATATGTACATTGATATGGGCAAATCTCCGGAGCCGTGTCATTAAACGTTAAAAAAAATTTTAAATAGAACGCACAAAAATAAATAATACATCAAATTGTTCGAAATCAACTAAGAAAACAATAATTTCTTGCGTGATTCATTTTCTTTGATTGCTGAAAGAGCTATAAGTAAAAAACGGTAAAAATAATTGAGGAAACTTTCTTATGTTGAAGACGGTTAAAAGGGCCGTGGGCTGAGGGGCAGTGGACGTGGCACCTTCTACTCTTTAATTTAGAAAGGGCACGAACTGCCCTTTACAAATATTTAACTCCCGACCTCCTAGGCCCCTTCTGGGTCCAAATTTTACTAATTAATTATTTAAAATTAAATTGCTGTATCCGTATGTATGTTTTTGACTTTCTTTTTTTTTGTGTTTTCTACTGTGTTACTCTTACGTCCAATCAGATTTACGTGTATCGAACTTTTTAAAAAAGATTTAAAAGAAAACGGATTCCCTGATGCAATTAGCAAATATTTATGCTTACAATCTTCTAAAAAGTTCTTTGCATACTCATTTGAAGTCAAAAAAAGAAAAAAGTTTAAACCCTTAAATTTTGAGGGTCATTTTAAGGGTTAAGGTAATTGTTTAGTATTTTTTCTGAATTCTCTATTTCAAAATCTTTAAAAAACCGTTCCAATTATTTCGCTATCTGTTCTCATTTTCGAGATATTAAATTTTGTGACATTTATTAGTCATATATTGTTCTGTTTTATTGGAATAAATATTTAGAATTTTCAACTTGTATACTAAAAATGTTATCTACCGATCACGCTTGATTCCAACCTGTTATGTTTAGTCTGTCAGTGTGCTACGAGTATCAAAAATTGAAGCCTTATTTTATTCTTTAGTATGTAATTAATGTGTAGGTATATAAACAAATAAGAACAATTTAGTAAACGCTGAAAGTGCAATATGGAAATAAAATATTGCCTTTTTGATAATTACGAGTGGCAGATTTCAAATTGTTACAGTTTATTTCCAATAAGGAGCACATCTTTTTCTCAACACCTCATACATTTTCCAATATTTCCGTTACGATTTGCCATGATTTTTGAATGTCTCCGTTTTGCGCTGAAAAACTTATACTCAGGTACAGAAGGTACCCAGAGTGACACGTCAATATTATTATATTAATGACTTTGATTGTTTATAAAAATTAAAATGGCATTATTAAAATAAAAAAAAAATTATATAAGTTACAAAAACTCGTCACTTTTGTTATCGAAATAGCCCAAGTTTTCTATAAAAAGTAAAATTACATTAATACAATTAATTTTAAGGTGAATGACACAAAAGCACACGGTTTCGGAGATTTGCCCATATGTATATCATTTGCAAAATGTCCTGCATTTTCAATTCAAATTTATGGTCACCGTAATCATATGTCACATCATTATCAAATTTTCTAATATTTATCTTAAAGCTGTTGCTGTTGCTGTTGCTGTTGCTGGTGTTTGTCTTTTATTTAGTGAGATACCGAAAAAGCTAAATTTAGTATATTCTTCAAATTTTGCTGAAAATTGATTGCGCGTCAGATATTTGCATTTCATTAACTAGATATATATGCGATATTTGGATATGTAAGTACATAAAGAGTGTGTTTAACTAATTACCAAAACCGCGGTAGTAAGAATCGAAACGGTCCTAAAGTAGTAGTATTCGCACACGTGCTGCTTATATGGGCGAGGAAGCGAACTTCAATGGAATTTTTATTGAGCCATATTACATACATAAATTATAATTACCGCTGTCTAGACACTAGAACGCCAACCAAGATTAGTTTTTTTAAGAAATTTTGATATCGCTTTGGTTTTCTCTTAAGTGGAGTCAGACAAAGGTAAGCCACCGTGTGCATTTCTGCTACGGAAAATCTTCTCATAAAAAACCAGCCAACCTATTGGAAGGCCGTGTTAAACAACACACATGCAACAAATTGTAAGAGGCGCTCGGCCTAACCCTTACAAACATGCTTACATGAAGGGAAATCGGTAGACACCGCCATACGAGTACACAACGTCTTTAGGCGAACAGAGACGGCTATGGAGAATGAAGAATTCGCGTTGGATGTATTCTTGGATGTAGCCAGTAGAGCTCTTGTTAATCGACTAGTCGACTAATCGGTTAGTCGATTAGCAAAAGTTGTTTAAAAAAATAGTCGACTTCACCTAATCGACTAACCGTTTCTTTTCAACTTTTTCAACTAACCGCTCACAAACAACTAGTCGACTAACCGTTCGTTTTCGATTTTTCGACTAGTTGTTTTATACATATTTTTATGTATGTATGAATGTGATGGATTTCAAATATAATGAAGTTTGCGCTTGCGTGAACTCATTTTAAAGGCAAAATTTTAGTTTGTTTTAAGATAAAAAATTTTTTTTTTAACAATTGTCACTATTCGAATTATTTCGGTTAGTCGATTTTCAGACTACTCGATGGCGAGCGGTTAGTCGGAAATGACGGTTAATCGAATACTTGTTGCTCGACTTTCAACTTCCAATTGTAGGGTTCATAGTGTTTATTGCACTTGGTTCATTTTTCTACTTTGTTAATTTTGAAATTTTTTAATTTATTATTAATCAGTTAAGTTATTTTTGTAAAATGTAAATAAAAAAGGAAATTTTTGCTTACAAATTTTTTCATCTTGTTGAATAACTAAAATATAATACGGGGGGAAAATTCGCGCGAGGTGAAAATGAAAAAATCAAATTCAGTGAAAATTTTAATTTTTCACTTTATCATTGCATTTTATCAATGTACGCGGCTCTCGAGCATTTAAGGCTTTTCCCTGAACATCTTGCAAGTATGTAATTATTTGGTAAATTATTGTTAGTAAGAGTTAATGCTTTTCTGTACTAAAAGATTATGTTTTTGAGCAAAATGCGTAACTTATATTTTTCACAGCTACAAAACTTTGTGAAAAAAATGTCACAGTGATAATTTTGTTTGGAGCGATGAAAAATTGTTTCACTTTACGTTTTCACAGAACAGGAATTGCCACCAGGGTGCCTCAGAAGTCGACGTCAAGCCGGAAACGGGTGATAGGCCAGAACAAGGTGGCTTCACTCTCTGTCTCGCTCGCCCTTCGTAAAATGACTATTTCCGTCTCACTTAAACTAGAACCAGTGCTGTTAAATTTCCATTACGTTTATTAATCATTAATTTTTTAGCATTCTTTAATTTTAATGATTATTTTAACTTTCTTATATAACCCAGCAATTAATAATTAATTATAATTAAAAATTATCAAAAATAACCATGATTAATAGCTATTAAAATAATAATCAAATAATTAGAAATAATCAAAATTAATCAAATAATTTTTTTAATTATTTGATTATTTTTAATTTTTTGATTATTTTTAATTGTTTGATTGTTTTTAATTATTTGATTATTCACTGTACGAATAAATACTAATTAAGAAGTGGATTATGTGTGTATATTGACAACAGCGTGGAATTTTCCTAAGCTTTACACCAAATTTGGAACTATAATGTAGATAAAGTATGCGGGTTTGGTGTAGTATGGACAATATTTTTATAAAAAATTAACAAATAAAATAACAAAGCAACCGGTGCTGTTTTTTGAATTTTTTTCGTTTTTGTTATTATCCTTGTGCATTTATCTCATGTTATTGTATTGATTCTCGTCATATGTATCAACATTTAAAACAAAAACCAAAAATAATTGAAAATAATCAAATAATTATATAAATCATGCAATTAAAAAAGTTCAAAAATAATTCAAAATAATTAAATATAAAAAAATAATCATGTAATAAAAATTAATTAATTAATTAATTTTGTTTTTTTAATTAATTTATTATTAATCATTAAAAAGGTGCAAATAAGGGTATTTAATCATTAAACGGTCACCCAATTAAAACGTGTTTTAATTAATAATCATTATGATTATTAATCATTATTTAACAGGTCTGACTAGAACTACCTTAAAATTTACGGCTTCAAGGAGAGTTTTGGGTACACTACAATCGTTTTAAGTAAGTAAGAAAAAAATTTTTCAAAACTGAGTTTCTTTAAAAAAATCAAAATTGTCCGTAATTTAAGAAACAATCTGGCAAGTGTCATACCATTTTGGAATCCTCATTGAAGGCGCCAACTTTTTTTTCAGTAAATTTGGTAGAAGCATTAAAATGAAAATTTTTTTTTTGGCAAAGAGTGTCCTTTTCTTCCAAGCTAGAGCAGTTGGCTACACATTTTAGACGACAATTTAGAGAATGGGAATTAAAACCATAACAAGGTGTAGATTTTTTCGTTTTTTTTTTGAACGCCTATAAAAATACAAGACATAGACGTTGACTTCTGGGTACACGAAAAGGTTCGCTTTTTTAAATTAAAAAAAAAATTTTCTAAATTTCAAAAACGGTGACACTTAATTGACAAATGTTTGCTTATCAGAGAGCAAGGTAGGTGGGGACCTTCTCCTGAAATTTGTCGTGACACTTCTTGGACACCCTGTGTTTTCGTTCATGAATTTATATAGCCGTATTTTTACTTGCTTTATAATGCCCAACAGTTGAATTTACTAATATATTCAAAAAGATACAGACTGATGACCCATGACTACGTATCAGTTCTATGAATAAACTGGCTATGATTTTCTCAAATGAAATATGTAAACTAGATCGTCTTGCCTTACAGGCGAAATTAAAAAAAAGTTCACTGTACACGCCCTCATATGAAGTGTTTTTAAAAAGCATTTACAAAAATTAAAAAAAAAAAAATTTTTTGGACAACCCTAGTAGTCGCCCAATTACATTTTTCTTCATATCTTCGGCATTTATAGTCGGATTTTAAAGTGTGGTACACCAATGTTTTTGTCTCAAGGAGGGGGTTTTTCCTACGGAAGTTCATTGACCTCATGTGCTCCATAAAAAAAAAAACAAAACAAACAAAAACAAAAAAAAAGTTGGTTGGCGAACTTTTTTTTGCCTGTAAGGCCTGACGCTCTAATTCTAAAAATCCCCTCCTCGAGACAAAAACATCCGACTATAAATGCCGAAGTTATGAAGAAAAATGCAATTGGGCGACTACTAGGGCTGTCCAAAAAAATTTTTTTTTTATAATTTTTGTAAATGCTTTTCAAAAACACTTCTTATGAGGGGTGGTGAACTTTTTTTTCGATATGGTCTATTGTACACGTTTATTAAAATCTGTGGAATTTTTCTATATTGCATCCGCTGGATAAGTGACCACCGTTTAACTAATTCCCCCGATTATTTTAATCAAAAGCGACTTTTCAGTTGAGAGAGCTTCGGTTAATGCTTTCCCGCGGATAATTTAACAAAAAGTTATACAATTTTACATGCCCAATTAAACGGGAATATTATATGCTATTAACATTTTCCACCAGTGATTGTAGGCTCTATACAAATTTTAAACAAAAAACCAAGTAACTGTAGGCGTCGAGCGGCAAACTACGCACATGTATTTGCACATACATATATACATGGTATAGACATAAATACTGTTACAACATTGAACGCACAAATTTCAATAGAAAAGTTTAACATACCCCGCTTATGAAATACAACATGTAAAACGTAACCCCCTTATTCATAAAAAATAAAATAGGCTTAAAGAGCTCTATAAAGTGACATTTTCATAAATTTTTCAATTTATATTGCTTTTATAAAGCTATTTTATTTTTTATGAATAAGGGGGTTAGTCTGTAACGGGAATTCAAAATTGTTTCAGCCTTCACCATGAAGTGGTCAGATAACGAGAACCGTATCGCCGTTATAACGCTATTTAAGTGTGAAATATTTTTAAAACGCTCCGCCCGCTACCGGTGCATAAGGGCATCCGCAGAGTGAACGCTGAAAGCCGAGCCGAGAGTGAAGCTGATTCCGATCGGCGCTGATCAAGATTTGGTACCGCAGAGTGGATGCGAGAATCAGCGAGAAAAAACTTCACTAATCAAAAAATTAATATCAACAATTATGCTTAAGATAACTAATAACCACCTGTTATGAAAAGCGACTGAAAAATGTATTCCGTTTCAGCGCGTGTCAACAGTTAAAAATTGAGAGAGTTGAAAACGGAAAACGTGTCAGCTGACACGATCTATCTTATGGGATTTGCGTGTTAATGAAAACTCACCACCGCTTGCCGGTGACGTTGCCGTTGCTTCTCTCTCTCTCTCTCTCTCTCTCTCTCTCTCTCTCTCTCTCTCTATCAGCAGCAATTTTATATGTTGATACGGACGGCAAGTATGGAAGGGCGCTCCGTCGGTGGGTAACGGCGCACTTACTCTCGGCTCCGTTCGGCTTACACTCTGCGGTATCAGAGCGAAGTTGTATGAATTTCTGTGCATCCAGTTCCAAAGCTTATTTCTCGCATTCATCATCTTTGAGCTCGGCTCGGCTTTCAGCGTTCACTCTGTGGATGCGTTAAAACTGTTTGAGGAGACTGGAGATGTTAAACACCGCCAGTGGTCGGGTCGTCCACGCACAGTTCGAACGCCGCACGTCATTAAAGCTGTAAAATCAAGAATTGAGAGAAATCCGCTCAGAAAACAGAAAATCATGCCCCGAGAGACGAATATCACGCAAAAGTTGAAGAGTCGAATTACTAAACCAATGGGGGACCAAGTATGGGACCAATCTTGAGGTACCACCTTTCCGATAAAAAAAAGAATTATCGCAAACGGTTCACGTGCTCCAAAGTTATCCGGTAACCTCCGCCTTTTTTAAAGTTGGTTCAAAAAGACTTGGGACTTGTGGCTTTCGAACGCCGTACCGGACATGTTTTAACTGATTGCAGCTTTGAAAAAAATTTGATAGAAAAATGCAAACGTGTTTTGTTGAAACAAGCTGATAATTTGCATAGAAAAATTTGGTTTACCTATGAAAAAATTTTTACCGTGCTGGAAATAAACGAAATGAGAGGGTACATTCACGGCCATCTAAGGAGGCATCTGAACTGATTCCATGGATCGAAAAGGGTCATCACCCAGCTTTAGTCATTCTTTGGGGGAATATTTCTTACGTTAGGGTCACTGACTTCCATTTTGGAAGCCGTTGTAAAGCCGCTGAACCATCCGTTGCTCCGAAACTAGTCCTGAACTTTCCAGCAGGATTCTGCGCTGGCTCAGAGAGCTAAGACGACCTAAACCTGGCTTCAAAACAATTTGCTAGCATTTATTTAGTCTAAAAAAATGGCCCTCTGGCAGTCCTGATTTGAACCCGCTGGATTACAAATTGTGACAAGTTTTAGAGGGCATGGTTTGCCACAAAAGATACCCAACATTGATACTCATAACACAGCTGTGGCCAATTTTCCAATGAACGAATGAATATTTCATTTTGCTATACAATATGTATCAATAAATATGTAAAACAAATTTGGGTCAAAAACCTTAATTATTTTTAATTTTATAGCATAAAATATGTGTAACAGTATTTATGTCCCTATTAAGTATATATGTAAATAATTTTATCGAAGGTAAAAATATTTACAATAAGTTATTATGAAAGTTCTAAAAAAATTAGACATTTTACTTGAAGATGAAATTTATAAACCCAGCACATGCTTCTGTAAAAACATAAACATAACTATTTGGAACTTACATATTGCCAGTAATACTGCAAAACGTTCTATGTCAATTAATAACCTTGGCACTTAGATGGTCTGTTACCAGCACCGGAATTCATCTGCGAATCGTTATACTGTCATAAACTAATACCAAAACTGTCCACCTTTGGCTGATAAAGTTGAACGACTAACAGAAGCGATCAGAGACAAGTGACAGATCATTTAGACCAGTACTAGGCAATTCATATCACGCGTACAGCTCAACTGTACGCTTTTCACACGTATATGGCATAGTTGATTTTTTAGGTCCAATTGTACTATTTTCGGTCCTTTTTCACCATAACGGTACTTTAGGCCCTACTTTGGTGTTTTAGGTACAATTTCTACGAGTAGCAATCTCTTATCTTTTTTCTATAAAACACAAATTCCCCACCACAACACTTGACGATCAGACTTAGTGTAAATATTCATTTACGGCACGCATGATGGGGGTTTAACCCAACACGTTATTTTCGCACGGGATTTGAAAGCTACAAATGTGTGTTTTTTACGGATTTTTTTGGTTTCCTGTAAACTGTGCGAAATAAGTATTAGGTGTATATAAAAATTGTGGAATTCAGTAATTCATTTTATATATTTAACATAAATTAATTTTTATACGCAAAAGCTGCATGTATGTGATGATAAACTTAATATCTCATAAGCACTTTAAGGGCCGATTTCATAATAAAATTAAAGAATCTTTTAAAATTTAAAGGATGCTTTATTTTGCCGATCGATTTCATAAAGCCACTTTAAAGATAGGGGTGCCTTTATGAGGCACAGTACATTTAAATGACACTTTAACTAAAAGGAACCTTTTGCAAAAGGAACTTTAAGTATTTAATTATGAAATCAGCCCTAATTGCTGTTATTTTTCAATAAAATTGAATATAGTCATGTACAAATGAAGTTGGAATTTCTTTCATTTTGCGAAAAGGTACTTTTGGGATTAAAAAGGTACAATTTTTATGCCAATTTATTTACCCTAAAAAAATGCAAATATCTACTATGGTATATGCTCACACATTATTGCCGAGCAAAACCGACTAGCGAATCAGTCTGCCATGGGCTGCTATTGAGGCAGGTTGTGTGCTTGTTTCGTTTGCTTTACAGGCAATCGTGCGCGCACAACCTCCTCGTTTGAACTGAAGCTATCGACTGAATGGCTGAGTCGTTCGCTCTCGGCAAAAATACACTACCGCATGCACAAATGTGATAATGTTAGTGCGCCCATCACTGATTTAGACCAAAGAGGTAATAATTTACACAGAACGTTTTGCCGTACCATCGACGATATGTGAGTATATGTGTATGAACCAAGATTGATAAAACAAAGATTGCGCCGATGGTGAGCAAAAAAATTTTACGATCTGCGCAGCTACGTCACAATACCAATACGATATTCAAGTACGGTAAAACAAATATTACGACATTTGAAACTCCCATATGATTTGCGAAGAAAATGTGTAAACAAACAAGCACTTCTGGTTGTATAATTAAAAATAAAGACATTAGAAGACATTTATGCGATAAAATAAATGGGTAAGTTATTTTCATATTGGCATCCTAACTCCTTTTAAGTTTTGTTATATTTCTGGTAGTGAAATTAAGGGCATAGCCGATGCAGCGTTCTAACCTCAGTCTGCAGCAAAGATTGATGGGAAAGAAAATTATTAAGCCATCACTGAATGCAACACAGATAACTATAAAGGAGTGAAGTCGGGAGTTAGTGCGGAGGAGCAGGAGCAGCTATAATCCGTATAATTCAATACAATCGGAATCCTTGTGATGGTGCTGGCAGTGGAAACAGCGGCCGTGTGAGGTCGTCAATGGCCAGTTCATTTGGATTTTTTATTAATGTTGTCTCATTTTGTTACAGGAATACGCTCGTTCGTTAAATCCAAGGTTTTACCAATATTATGTGATATATATGTGAACCGCCATAACAAAACGCAATAATTACACCGGAGCAGTTTTTTGGTTACGGTTTAGTTATTTGTACAAAGATTTTGGGTTGCTGTGCCCAAACGTCTGACCCGAATAAAAATTTTTTACACACTTGTAGACAAGTCAACGCTTTATTTAAAAAAAAAATACTATATCTGTGCACTAATTCCGCTGAAAATTAAATTTACATATGTAAATATGTTGCAGAAAGAAAGATATTTTAAACTTGCAGCAAATTCCACCTTCATGTGATGTAGAATCTTCACTCTTGTGCAGGAGCTCATCGACATTTTTTTTGTTTCTGCGGCGCTGAACTCGCTGCGAACGCCCCGGATTTGCATCGGATGGCTTATAAATTGATGGTACGGCTTCTCGTTTAAGAATCCGTTTCTTTGCAAAACCTAAATATTGATGAAACAGCACTTTCATAATTACAGTCACAACTTCCACTTAAATTAAGAATATTCACCCACTTAAAACTGGACGATATTTTCGAAGTCCTCTCTAATAAAATGCTCCACATATGTAGGATGTGCTAAAATTATAGTCCTTGTTTTGCCGGCAAAATGTCATCCATTTTTTCCTCAGCACGGGATTCGCTAGGAAAGAAAACAGGCTGCACTCTGATGCCTTAACTTTGTAGTGAGTGTGGCAATTTAGTACCGCGCACTTCATTTTTATTGTCCATACACAGAAATAA
>JAPVRG010043252.1:0-10364 GCA_029783565.1 Rhagoletis cerasi
TATATATATATATATATACACATATATATGACATATCATTAGAAACTATATACATATAATATCATCTTTAATCAGACTGCAGCCTCACTATATGTACCACAACGTCGCGCACACCCTTGCACGTATTGCTTGCTACAAGTATAGGCAAGCTGCTCGAGGTCACATCAGAAATGAGTTAATATTTTTTGAACCACAAAAGTCTCCATCCTGGAATAAAATGATTCTTTTAGATGAAAGTTCAGCGCATATTATATATATTTTTTCAAAAATATTCGTTGTGACCGATTTTGTAATAATTGTTAAAAAAAAATTACTTTTTTATAAAATTTTTTGATTTTGTAAAATTTAATATTTCTTAAACGCAGTTATAAAGTAAATATTGTTACCTTCAAAATGAAACAAAAATTAGTAAGATACGATGAGTACAACCAAAGTTATAGAATTTTGAATGTGGGCAAGTTTGCTTAAATTTGCTTAACCATCGAATCTAAAAACATGCATATCTCTGAAAGAAATTTTTTTTTGACGAAATCCTGATATAGGTGTTTACTAATTTCGTGCAAACAAATTAGAAAAAAAGTTTGAGCTAAATCAAAATTATGAAATCCTAAAAGATGTACGATTTGTAAAATAATGACCCTTATATGGAAAGTGGGCATGTATGCTGGAACAAAATTAACACTTGTGCCAAGTTTGGTTGAAATCGGTGGAGGGGTTACCGAGATATATGTACGGATAAATCCATAAGTGGGCGTGGCTACTCCCCTTTTTCCAAATTTATAATATTCTTATTACTCGTTAATATATCATTCTATATATCAATTTTGAGTCAAAAAGCTTTAGTAGTTACTAAAATATCGCAGTTTTTGTATTTCTGAAAATTACCGTTATATGGGAGGTGGGCGTGGTTATTGTCCGATTTCGCCCATTTTCAATACCATCCGTCCCTATCCCAATAGAAGTATGCGTGCCAAGTTTCGTTGAGATATCTCAATTTTTACTCGAGTTATCGTGCGGACGGACGGACGGACGGACGGACGGACGGACAGACAGACATGGCTTAATCGATTTCTCTTTTCATTCTGACCATTTTGGTATATATATGTCTATATCGTTCTCGATTCCTTTAGGCTGTTACAAACAACCGTTATGTGAACAAAGTTATAATACCCTTGTGCACACAGTGCGCTCGGGTATAAAAACCGGGTTTGGAAGTGAAAAAAACCGGTCTATTCGATATTCGAAAAATCATGATTTTAAAAAACCGCTCAAAAGTTTATGAAAAAACCGAGGAAACCCGGTTTGAAAAAACCGAGTCAATCACCCTAGTACATACATACATAGGAGACGCCAGATATTTTGGCAGCACTTTCCTAAAGCGGTTGCCCCTCTGACTAGCTTTTCAAATGGCGCCCTTTAACTTTTTTAAAGGCTTGGTTTTAGGCAGACAACGAACAATTTCGTTTTTTAGCATTAAATAGCGGACTGGTTTCCTTTCTAAGGGAGGCGATTTCATTAGTACATGGTTTTCTTAACTTTTTCCTATGAAGTTAACTCACGCATAAAAGCAAGCGCGAGAAACGGCATTGAGCTACCATCAAACTGTGTAGTAAAGGTTTTTATAGACTAATTCAAATGTTGATGCATTGAAACAATTTCTGTGCAATTTGCAACTCATATTAGAAGTTAAAGAGATTGTAGAATCGGAATCTCCATTGCAAGTACTGTGCAGGACTACAACACGTTCTCTAGGCCAACGATGTCCATGTCATAGCTCATAAGAGCTCACGCGAAAGATTTTCATTGGCATCCTAGGCAAACTTTTTTTGTTGGTCGTAGAGTACTGATCCGGCATATACCGATTAAACAGAATGGGGTTTTTGTAGTCAGCGAATGTGATGTGATAAATATAGCAACATTTGTAGACCAAAATTTTACACTACTGTAACCAACAAAGCTTCATACATATGTATGTATACACCCATCCATATTTACTTATGTACGTATGGATTTCTCTTTTGTACACCTGACTCACCGTATTTTCGAGAAATGCCAACAATACGAATGCCGTCATACCCAATTCATTCTGATGCGCTGAATCGAACACTTTGCCGTCCTCTTTGAAACTACCGTTTGGCGCTTGTTTCGACGCCAAGAAGTTCAATCCCGCAGCAATCACTTCGGGATCAATGTATGTGTACTTCGCCGCCTGACGAAATGAACGTACCACATAAGCGGTCAACCAAGTGCTGCCGAATTTGTCTACTTTGCCAAAAGCACTGTAAGAACCATCATCATGTTTATAAGTTAATTCGCGTTGATAACCAATATCGAGGTGTTCTTTTGCCTTTTCCATAATTGTGGGCATATTCCGTTCGATAGCTTCAAGATAACGCAGTACAAGTAGATTTGGCACAAACTTGATCATATTTTGTTCGCCACAGCCAGCGGGCATGCGTACTAATTTATCAAGGTTTTTTATAGTCGGTCCGAGCAAATCACCAACGGCCGAGAATTCTATGTACTGAGAATCGCTTATCACCGCGGTTGGCAAATTGATGTTTAGTCTTTTACTATATTTAGAGTTCTCATTCAATTTGATGAATACGGCACGATTTTCATATTCCGTTATGCCTTCGGGCTCTACTTTAAGCACTTGTTGAATGGCATCGCCTGCTAGTGATGTTACGGCATTTATTTTTAAAGTGATCTGACCAACTTTTTTCGGAAGTATGCTGAAGTAGACAGTTTCGCCAGTATTAGATGGAATCTGCACATACGCAGAGAGTTGAAGTTCATCGGGGTTCTCTGTGAATTCATACTCCCCATCGATGTTTTGCATTGTCACTTCCGCGCTCAGATCCGTATCCAGGTAATTGAAAATGGTGACGGGAACATCAACGACCTCACCTTAATATGCAAAAAGAAATCATTTTTAATGTCATATTTATCGAATTGGGCCTCTTTCTTGTGGTTTGATACTTACCGTATTTTACTGAATATGGTAAAGTAGTCGAGAGGAAGAATGGTTTGAAGACTTGTATTTTGGTTGGATTCGTAGTGAGCGCAAAACCACTCTCGGGATTCAGAGAAAAACCGGTAACAACCCAAGAGGTAATCGTATCTGGAATCCTCATGATAAATGTGAAATTGTCGACATGAGTGCTAAGGAGTAAAGTGGAGTATTAAATAAATTACTGAGGGAGTAAGAAAAAAGTTCAAAAAAGTAACAACATAACATAACACATACATAACATACCATAACATCACATAGCATAGCAGAATATAACATAACATAACCTGAGCGGCATCGGTCAGCAGAACAGTGCCGCAGTCTGACACGGCTTGTCGTATGAAGCGGCTAAATGGGTTGACGGATGTGGAGGATGCGGATGAAAAGTCCAGAAAAAACTCCTTAAAAGCCTCTGTGAGACGGTACCGAGGGAAAACTCATGGTCTTGCATAGGTCTTGTACAAAAACATCTGCCTTTTATGACGACGGACCGTAGCGAAATAAGGATAAAGATTTTGATTACCGTTGCGGGCGGCGGCACACTGAAGTCCCCGGACAAGTGGCAGTCTCTTTTCCACACGGGTGATGTGAGATTGCTCTACCGAGGTGTAAGCCACCGCACGTAGCACTTCGGGTCTCGGTAAGGAACTGGGCATTGGGCGCGGTAGGAAAAGCCTGCATTGCCCCGGGCAGGCGCCGATCCGTCCGGAATAAGGGATTACTAAATCGCTGGTTAGGCTTCAGCGAACTGCAGTAGGGGTACTGTATCCGCGGATATACCCGGTCCTGACTCTTAAAGCCCGCCCCCTACACACAATACGCTGGTAATCAAAAGAAAGGATGGAGAAACAAATTCAAAACTTTAAAAAATAGAAAAACAATAACTACTAAATCATAATAAGATTTGCTAACTTGGTTGAATCCATGGATGCCTTCAGGAGAAGCTCTGCCACGAGCAGGTCACCACCCACGCCGCAACGTACATCATGATATGTATTAGGAGAATATGCAGCCCATGCAGATGCTATCATGCAACTGTATACTGAGGAGCAGAGATTGCGACTGATGGCTACCACAAAGCAGGGACCGGAAACACCAACGGTGGCAAATGGAAACAAGAAATGTCAGCTGTATAGAAGCGGTACGTAAAATAAGACCATGAAGGTGCTTCAACTTAATACAAACCAACTATTATGGAAATCGGTGGTAGAGAATAAGGCAGACGTATCCCTAATATCGGAAACTTATGGAAGCCTTGACTCACACAACTGGATTGTGCATCCAGACAAACAAGCAGCGATCTGGGTGTTAGGCGACAAAACTCCTCAAGGTAAAATGTCAACGCCTAGTAGAGGGTACACCTGCCCAACCTACGAAGAACGTCATAACGAATACGGTACACAAATGCTCAACCTTAAAATAGCTATTAAGCAGAGTAAAACCCGATGCTTTGAACAAATTATAGATAGTGCTAATGTCGACCCCTGGTTGCTGCCATGCGAAAAGTTTAAGGACCAAGAGCGCCACAACCCACCTGCCCGAATCTCCTAGAGAATGTCGTTCTGGCACTGTTACCACCACAGGAGGAAATTAAAAACCTTAGACCTTAGCCAAAACGCGCTCAGGATTGTACCTCCAGTAACAACTGACGATGGGACTAGATGCTGTTCCGAACGTAGCATTCAATATTATGGTAAAGCTCAGTCTGAACACATTCGCAAAGTTATATGCCACGTGCCTCACGCAAAGCATATTACCAACGAGCTGGAAGCTACAGCGATTAGTGCTGCTTCTTAAACCCGGGAAGCAACCCGGTCAACCATACTCATGTAAACTTCTATGTATGTATGCTCGACACAATGGGAAAGGTTTTCGAAAAAATATTTTCCAATCGCCATCAGGAGTTTATATAATGCACTATTGGCCTCTCTGTCAAAGAGTTTGGCTTTGGACAGATAATATCTATGGCTGTTTCAATAAGACTAGTGGCAAACAAAGCAGATGGAGCGATCAGCGGCTGGCACGAACTGATGAAGTACTGCGCTGTCATCACGTTGACCGTAAAAAACGCATTTAGCTCAGGAACCTGGAATAATATCCTGTTGTTGCTGAGGAGTTAGAGGGTAACCGACTACCTGCTACGAATTCTCCGAACTTCAGCGATACTGCAGTACAATGCAGCAGAAGGCCCAAAACAATACAAGGAAAAAGGACAGATTCCAGAAGCATCAGGATCCTGGAACGCCATGTACGATGGGGTTTTAAAGTTGAGGCTACTTTATAAGGCAACTCTCATCGGATATATATGCGGATGAAATTGCGCTGGTAGCAGTGGACAAACCATTCAAAACTCTCAAAGCGAAATTCAATAATGCAGCATCGAGGGTGGAGGACTTTAGTTGGCGGTGCAAAAAGCGGAAAGGAGGCAGCAGAAGAGTATTAAAATATCGATAGGCGAACATCAAATATGCTCACAGGAAGCAATCAAATACCTGGGAGTTATGATCGACAGTAGACTAAGTTTCAAAGACCACTTGCCAGCGGTAGGCGCTAAGGCGGTACGATTAAATTTTGCACCCACGCAAATTCTAATCACACCGGTGGATCTCAGGGCGATAGGAGACGTCTCCACAGTTGTGGAATCAATACTTCTCTAAGCAGCTCCTTTTTGGGTGCACGTGTACGTGTCCCCTAAATCATAGTTCTTAAAATGTTTGGGTTTCATATGAGGCTTTTGGCAGGCCTAAGTTTTTATAGCGATCCGCTAGCTCCAAGACAGACACCAGATTTCAGCCGCACCTCATAATAAGCAGACGCTGCAGACTTCAGTGAATCATTGAACCGAATATTTCGGAGTGGCTCCATTGAATCCTCTGCTATTTCTGTCGTTAGAATGTATTTACTATCCTACTTGAATACAAATAACCAGAAATGAAGCTTGCATACACCCCTCAAAACCCTTGTTTGTCAAACTAATACAGGCAGCCTGGCAAAGCCTTGAAATGTATGTTCATATGTATGTTTGTAGGCATACAAATTTTATTTACCTTATCAGCTCTTCGAAGATCCAGGTTTCCGGAAAGTATTTTCGTGGTTCTTGCAATTCACGTGCGTTTCCGTTATAAGTATATGGAACTACAAATCCGTTTCCATTCATACTCAATCCAGTTGCATCTAGACGGGTAAATAAATATCAGAGAGAGAGGGAAACATAGGAAATATGGAGCCAATAGTCACTGACTATGCTCTTATCTCATATTATATATTGAATTTTGATTGTATTTTACTCACCAACATTATAAGGATAATGTGCATTAGTCATTGTTATCACACCAGAGGCTAGACCCGGATAATTTCCGTAGCCGGCTATCTCTGGTGTTCTGGTATCATAATTGCTCAAACTTTCGAATATTTGATATTCGGTTAAATCATTGCCAGATTTATGTAACAACACACTCTGATCGACAGCCAGTAGACCAACAAATGAACCAGTATCGGTTTCGATCTGAAGCTGTACCTCCTCGCCTGGTTTTGCTTGGGGTTGAGCATTGATTTTTATCTAGATACATACAAAGAAGATAAAGTATTTTATTAAATATTAGGAAATTTTAAAAATAAGTGTGAATCCTTTTTCAAAAATCAAATAATTAAATATCTTTTCCAGGAGAATATTGAAAATCCCGGAAAAGAAAGCTGAAGAATCCCGAAAAGTCCAAAAAATGAAACACAATAAAAATTCTGAAAATATCGAAAATATCGAAAACAATCAGGAAAGGAAATCTCAAAGAAAAATTCCGAAAAGTCCCGAAAAATAAAAATCTAAGAATGTCAAAAAATTCTCGGAAAATCTCGCTAAATCTCTGAAAGAAAAAAATCATAAAATTTCCGAAAAAATAAATCGCAGAATCTAAGCTAAATCCCGCAAAATCTCGACAAAAGTCAGAAAAGCCTCGAAATCTCGAAAAAAACTCACGAAAGATCCCGCAAAATGCAAAAAATTATGAAACATTTTCTCGTACAAATTCTAGATTCCCGAAAAACCTCGAAAAAATGCAGCAAGGTCCCGAGAAATAAAATGTAAAGAATTAAAAAAATATATAAAAAAAAACTTAAAAAAACCGACAAATTTTAGAAGAGTCGCGAAAAATAAAGAACAAAGGTTCTCATATAATTCACGTAAAAATTCAGAAAAGTTCAACAAAATCCCAAAACATAAAAAACCCGAACATTTTTTAAAAAATTCAGAATAGTCTGGAAATAAAAAAAATGCGACGTAACTCAGAACCAAGGCGTTCACTTCCACATCAAACTTT
The DNA here is from genome assembly GCA_029783565.1 of Rhagoletis cerasi. NCBI lineage: Eukaryota > Metazoa > Arthropoda > Insecta > Diptera > Tephritidae > Rhagoletis > Rhagoletis cerasi. The sequence goes on from JAPVRG010043252.1 coordinate 7,327, forward strand.
TTTTATAGGTAATAGAAAACCACCTAAAAATATAAAATTTCGTGACTTCAAGCCTTATGATTTACCCATACGAAGGAGGTGCGCAGAAGATACAAAACCGGGGAGCAAAGATGACAAAATATCTGAAGGTAGTATCGGGGGTAGGGAACTAATACCCTGACATTTTGACGACAGCCAGTTCGGTTAGTGTTTAAGCCTCGCACAAATGATGATGCTTCCCTCTGGCTAAACAAAAAAAAACTCGAAAATTCTTAAATTTTCTTCCATCTTCTTGACTTTCTGCTTTGAACAAATTGAAAAGGACCTGCATGTCATAAATTTTTTATCGAAATGTTTTGGCGACGGCGACATAATTTTTTTTTCTAACGCGGCAGTGACATCATCAATTTGTATGCGTTTGACATCTGTCGCACATAAAATAGAAATATGTAGATGTTATTTGGCCACTGCTATGTCGTAATGTGGACCTATCGTCACCAGAATAATCATCTACATACATATGTACATACAACTAATAGTATAGACATTGAATTTCAGTGTTTAACGTGGGTACCTGCATGGACGGCTCAACCCCACGGCACCTAAAAAGCACAACGGATCAAATCAGTGCGTTGATCACCGCCCTGTGATGCAACCATTCTGTCGGCACCAATTGGCAGTGTTGGTGTACACAATCACCACCTTGATAGGGCTCGAAGCCTATCTAAAGCCTCTGCCGTACTTTGGGTTCGGCACCCGTTTGAAATGAAACGCCAAATCCAACCAACCAAGGCCGGTTCTACCCGCATTTGGGTATTAAACCACAGCCACCACGATACTCCCCGAGGGGACGTACCCTAAAGAACAGGCCAGAGAAAATATAGAATACTCGGGGCGCTCCTCCTCCCCGTGGTAGCAGAATTAAGTCTCAGGTATGATCTCGAAGCCGAAACTTCTGCCAGTTGAACACACCATCACTCCGGACTGGCGGTGGCGCCCGTAATTCCATAATGTGGAATTACTCCGAGGGATAATAGAAATAGACAGACGGCAACGTTGATCCGAATTAACAGAGAAGTTGATCTGATTAAAATTTTACCTTGACAGACGTCTGTATTGCGTATTAAGTGAGCCGAGAAGTCGTGGGTTCGAATCCCACGGCAAGCAATCTTTTTAGTTCATTAAATTATTATTATTTTATTATGTAATTATAGTTGCTTTGGACTTTTTTAATAAAAATTAATATCTAAAAAATTAAATTGAATTGAAAAAATAATATAAAATAAAATAAAACAAAGTAAAATAAAGTAAAGTAAAATACATAAATAACACTGGTCGACAAATTTTGACGTAATCGCGTTAACCTAAAAAAAATGTTTTCTAAGCTAATTTAGGGTCGCTGAACACGAAAACAACACCCATTTTTTTCAAAGAAGCTTTTTCGAGATTTTTTCGAAAAACGTGTTTTTTCGTACCTTTCGCAGTTATTTATCAATGTATTTTGAAAAAATTAACTAATCGACGCAAGCAACCTACCATTCGAAAATTATTGATGCGCCCTTTTGCAAAAATATATAACTTTCGCAGATTTAAACAAAAATTATTGCTGTTACTAGCGCCCAAAATCGAAAAAAGTGAAATTTTCATCATTTTTGAAAATTACAAATTTTTAGATGCTTATTTTTGGTTACAAAAATTTTGTATATTTTTTTTTTCCAAATTTGAGTAAAAGTTAAATCAATTCAACTCTAAATTTACTGCAATGGTTTATCTTTACACAAATTAAAAAAAATGTAAGCAAAATTTTTGTAATCACAAAAATAAGCATCTAAAAATGTGAAATTTTCAAAAATGATTGAAAACTTCACTTTTTTCGATTTTGGCCGCTAGTAACAATAATAATTTTAATCTAAATATGCACAAGTTATGTATTTTTGTAAAGGGCACATCAATACCTTAGGCTTCTTGCGTCGATTAGATAATTTTTTCAATAGATATTGACAAATAACTGCGAAAGGTACCAAAAAGCACTTTTTTTCGAAAAAATCTCGAAAACGCTTCTTTGAAAAAAAGGGTATTGTTTTCATATTCAGCGACCCAAATGGAGCCTAGAAAATACGTTTTTACAAAGCTTAATTTTTCTTGTAAACTAGTGTAATAGAATTGAAAAAAATTAAATAAACCGAAAACGAAACCGAAACAAATTTTGTAGAACGAAACCAAAACCGAACCCGAAACACTTTGCAAAACCGAAACCGGAACGTTATTTTGAATGGGTTTCATTCCTTGGTTTATAACAATTTGAAATATATATAAAAAAAACTTTTAGTGAACCAGCTAATAGTTGACGGGCCAACGTTTCGGCATGACAGGTCTGCCGGGTCTGCTAGTTCCTTTTAAATTAAAAATTATTAATTTTATTTATTTGGCTTACCGAATTTATGAACTCATTTGTGTAGAACTGGATTGTCTTCTCTGCGAAAACTAAATTTTTATTTTCAACAAAATGAACGTACACAGTTACTTCCGGCGAAAAATCAAATGTTGGTGTGAATTGAATGGTATACGAACGACGTTCCTTAGGCACATGAATATAGTCTGCTGCAACAATCTTGCCGCGTGCCACATGAACGCAAATTAAATATGGGATATAATTTACGTATTGAATTTCAACCTTAATGGGTTTGCCGATTCGAGGTCTATAAGTAAAAAAAAAAAACAGTATAAATTAGGGAAATAATTATGAAATTTCTAAACATAGTATAGTTGTATTTTTTTTTAAAACGTTTTATATATAACACTGTTAAACTGTGAATATGAACTTCCAAGTGACTTAAATCGAAGACCGATTAATCGAGCCCTTCCGATTACATTTTTTGTCGATTTTTCAGCTCCGATTCGATCCGTGAATCGATCCAAAAAATTCGAAAGTTCGATTGTTCCTCAATTGATGCATATTGATCTACGGTTTGCCCTAGAATTATTATTATTATTATTATTATTATTATTATTATTATTATTATTATTATTATTTTTTTTTTTTTTTTTTTTTTTAGTAG
>JAPVRG010043288.1:0-11266 GCA_029783565.1 Rhagoletis cerasi
TGACTAATTAAGTTTGTCTCGGTAACCGCTTTATAGATTTCTACCAAACACTGCTAAACTATTTCTCTAAGTTTAACTCAGAATATTGTCGAAAATGTTTGAAATGGGAAAAAACCACCCCTGTTTACCACGTAACAGAAGGATTCAGCATCGTGAAAAAACGATGTTTCATACGTGCGCCGGGTATTTAATGTTCGGTTTCACCCGAACTTAGCCTTCTTTACTTGTTATAAATGCATACTTGTAGTCATGGGACAAGTTTTAAATTGATGCAATGCAAAAAATATATATATCTGCGGTCAAGCATTGCTTTAAATTTTTAAATACACTTAGGTCTTTTTTTTATGCGGTATATGCGTGCCTCAGAAAGCCGCATAAAAAAAATCCGCATAAAAAAGTTCTTTACTTCCATACAAAAACAGGGGATGCGTTGCAGCATTTTCAGAAATACACTCGGAGGTTTGCCATTGCCTACCGAGGAGCGACCGCTCTTAGAAGAAACTTTTTTTTATTTTTTTTATGTTGGTCGGAACCCCCTCGCTAACGAAAATCCATAGATCGAGTCTCCACCTAAGCTATGTATATTCCAAAGCCATTGTCGCGCAGCAATAAAACTCTGGAGTTTGGGAGGAACATGCCAATCGAAATAGCAAGTTTATTTCTACATATGGATAAAGACAAATTTGGTTATGATACATACATAAATACAATAAATAGGCAAAGTTACTTACCCCAGTGTCTTACTCCGACCGTTTGCTACGCGTGATTTTTCCAAATTAACCGAAATGGTGGAAAGTGCATTATATATCTACGCTTTAAAATAACGGAACGTGCGAATAGCGAAACAAAGGAGGAAGAACTGGGGCAGGCAAAGAATCCAACAGAGTTGCTTTGGTGGTATTTACTTTAAAGCGTACTACAACTTAGTCTGCTACAATAATTCAATCTATTACAGCCATGGTTTGACGAAACCGAATCATGAGAGCAGGAAAACATCAAAGATCCCAGAGTAAGCGTATCAAAATGGTGATATAAGCATTAATTGGGTCCTGGGTATGTGCTCAGGCGACGCTTCTACCAACCAACCAACAGCCATGGAGGGAGGTAAGAGTGGTCTTCATTCCCAAAGCAGGAAAGACGGGCCACAGCACTGCAAAAGATTTTAGACCCATCAGCCTCTCATAATTTCTTCTCAAAATAATGTAGAAGCTTCTGAGTCTGCAGATTACGCAACGCCTTACTCCTGAGAACTTCAGCGAGGCTCAAAATGCCTAACACAAAGGTAGGTCGGTTGAAACCGCCCTACACGAGGATGTTGGGAGCATAGAGCAAGCATTAGATATCCGTCCCTCAATGGAGCAAATCTGGAATTGTTAATAGAAGCAAAGTTTTTGGGGGGTATTCTCGACTCTAAGCTTTCTTGGAAACTAAATACCGAAGAGCGGAGAAAGAAGGCGCTAAATTCGCTCTACTCCTGCAAAGCTAGATTGGAAAAGACTGGGGGCGGCAACCGCAGATAATACATTGGATTTATACGGCGGTAGTTACACCTATTCTTACCTATGGCGCGCTGGTATGGTTGCAGGCGGTTGACACCAAATCCCATCTACTCAACTTGCAAAAGGTACAACGACAAGCATGCCTATTCACAACGGGGGCGATTTATTCAACGCTCCAGGCGGCGCTAGAGACCCTCCTGGACATTCCACCCATAGACCTATACGTTATAAGTATCACAGCTAAAAGCGCTCTACGACTCAGTGCGTCTAACAGGCTGCGAAGAACTTGCAAGGGTCACGCCACAATCTTCGAGAGAGTGGGGGTGGAGTACAGCAACTGTGACTATTACGTGACGGAAGTCGACTTCTATAGAAATTTTGAGATCCATTTTCCTGACAGAAGTGACTGGGAATTTGGTACTGCTCTCAGTGACGAAATACCCATCTTCACGGACGGCTCCAAAATAGATGTCGGAACAGGATCTGGCGTCTTCTCTCAGGAGCTATCTCTAAGAGAGTCCTATAGACTTCCAGATCACTGCAGTGTTTTTCAGGCTGAGATATACGCAATCCACATGGCGGCAAAGTTGATGAGCATGATAGACCTAGCTCCATCTAAACTTGCCTTCGTTGTTGCCAGTCAGGCGGCTATCAAAGCCTTAGGGTCGGTAACGACTAACTCGATATGCGTCAAAGAATGCCGAAGATCCCTACAAGCTCTACAGCAACACATAATCAATCTTTACTGGGTCCCGGGGCATTATGGTGCCCCGGGAAATGAGGAATCGGACGAAAGGGATCTGATAAGGGGCTCGGAGATGCGATCCTGTTCGTGAAACGTCCCCGAGAGAATGACTAGGGCAGCTACCAAGAGTAGGTGGGAAAACCTGCACACCTGCAGAGTATCGCGCTCGCTCTGGCCACGATTCGATGAACGAAGAACAAGGAGCCTACTAAGGCTTTCAAAGCCAAACGTTAGGCTTCTCACAGGAATACTAACGGGACACTGGACATGGCCGCCAGGTTCGGAGCCCCGCATAACGATTTCTGTAGCAGCTGCAGGGATGAAGAGGAGTTAGAATCCTTCCAGCACTTCCTTTGCGAGTGTCCAGCACTTCGAGGAAAACGCCTCAAGTTTCTTGGGGACCATTTCTTCCAAAACTTGGATACCTTGGAGAAAGCTCCTCTGGAAGGACTGCTAGGATTCGCCAAAAAATCAAAATGGTTCGAAGACATGTAGGGACAGGCTTGGCGTAACCCCCCATGGGCATCACAATGGGCCTTCGCGGCCTCCGACTGAACTCTTCGCAGAGCTGCCCGTTTAACCTAACCTAAAGCACAACCTCAAAGATCTTATCATTGATTATTTTTCTATAGTTATAAATCTTATATATTGCTTTTTATTTCAACTTTATGTAATTATACTATTCAATATGTTACTTCTTATTTATATATTCTTTTTTTTTTTAACTAAACGTTTTTTGTTTATTGTGCAATAAAAGATTTAGTCTCAATGTACTAATGTTTAAACGAAATAAAATAAATGAAGTGAAATAAATGAAATCAAACAAAATTTAACTAATTTTTAATCTTATTAAAATAAAAACCCAGATAAATTTTACATTTTCAGATTTTTCGATAACAGCATACAGCAGTAAGTTATCGATTGGCATTCGGTCTTTCCCATCTCTATGCTGAATTACATATGTAAGTCAACTCCAATCTGCTGAAAAAACAAAAGAAAAGTTGTGTTCGAGCAATAGTCCATAAAACTTTATCTAGCAGCGATGCTTCGAAAAATTATGAACTATTCCCTATCAAATAGAATATCACATCAATTTGTGCGTGAAATCAAAACCTCTGTAAATATGATTGATTCGTTGTGTACATTAAAAACTATTAAACGGAATGCAATAAAACGTGATCACTTAAGGGGTTTCGGAGCAATTTACTGAATAAAACTAAAATAATTAGCATTTAGTTGTCTTTGGTTTATAAAATTCGATTTTTTTTTTCTATTTTATTATCTTAAATTCTAATTCATTTATTACCAACTGCGAGCTATATTTTCTACTTGCGAATTCTTGCATGTCAATGCTTTTCCAGCAAAACTTCGCAACGTCGGCTCCAAATTAACTGTCACTTTGCGCTCTAATAACCTTTGTCATTTGCGATAATTCGTGAAGAATATTTGCCGGCGAACAATCCTAAAATGCAGGCAAAACAAAAACATGTCGATTACATTAATTTATATTTCTTCTCTGCATACTGATTAGTTGAGGGGCAATAAAAACCATTCGACAAATAAATACGCGACCACAGCAAGACAGATAAAAGCTATTGGAAATGAAATCCAGTTGCGGTCCGAAATTGTAACTATACACACGTAAGTGATAACATAAGTATAAAACGTTTAGTTGCATATAATATTACATTTTTTACAGAACAAAGCAAGTGAGTTCACGGAAAATGGCTTCCTTTCGTATGGGTCCAACAACGCACTCCGTGCCAATGTCGCTGTTTCAGAAAAACCGTCAGAAAACGGCTGCTGCTTTAAGGGAACACGGTTCGGTAAAATCCAAGTCATACGTTCTTCTCGCTGGCGGAGAAGATATTAGTTTCAACGACACGGATATCAGCTACCTTTTTCGTCAAGAATCTTACTTTCAATATCTGTTTGGAGTAAAAGAACCTGGTTGCTATGGTGTTCTGGAAGTAGATAGCGGCAAGTCAACTTTATTTGTGCCACGTTTGCCCGAAGAGTATGCCACTTGGATGGGAAAGTTGTATACTTTGGATGAATTCAAGCAATTGTACGAGGTTGATGAAGTCCGATATGTTGATGAATTAAATGCATTCTTTGAAAGCGCTCATCCATCACTCATCCTTACCTTGAGTGGCCTTAATACGGATAGTGGTTTGGTGTCGAAGCCAGCACGTTTTGAAGGCATTGACAAATTTGTTGTCGATTGTGACCTGCTGCATCCGGTCATTGCCGAATGTCGCGTCATCAAATCATCAGAAGAGATTGAAGTCCTGCGTTACGTGGCAAAGGTTTCCTCTGATGCGCACATTCGCGTCATGCAGTTTATGCGTCCAGGTCGTTCGGAGTATGAAGGCGAAGCGGTATTTTTGCATCATGCCTATGCTGTGGGCGGTTGCCGACATGCGTCGTACACTTGCATTTGTGGCAGTGGTGTGAATTCAGCCGTGCTACATTATGGGCACGCAGGTGCGCCAAATGATGGACCTGTACACGATGGTGACATGTGTCTCTTTGATATGGGTGCAAACTATTGCGGCTATGCAGCTGATATAACATGTAGTTTTCCAGCCAATGGTAAATTTACCGAAGATCAGAAGTTCATTTACAATGCTGTTTTGGCTGGGCGTAACGCAGTCTTGCAGGAAGCTCGTGACGGCGTCTCATGGGTAGATATGCACAAGTTGGCTTGTCGTGTTATGCTACAAAAACTGAAAGAAGGTGGCATGCTTAAAGGCGAAGTGGATGATATGTTGGAGGCAGGTTTAGCTGGAATTTTCCAACCGCACGGTCTGGGACATCTGATTGGTTTGGATGTGCACGATGTTGGCGGCTATCTAACAGGACAACCAAGTCGTCCGGCCGAACCGTGGCTAAGCAAACTTCGTTTTGCGCGCACACTCAAAGCAGGCATGTACGTGACCGTCGAGCCGGGTTGTTACTTCATCGAGTACCTAATGGATCGTGCACTTGCTGATCAGAGTTTGAACAAGTTTATTGTCAAAGAGGTATATGAACGTTTCCGCAAGTTTGGCGGGGTACGCATTGAGGACGATGTATTGATTACAAAGGATGGTTGTGAGAATTTCGCCATAGTGCCACGCACTGTAGAGGAAATCGAGAAAACAATGGCTATTCGCAGGGAATGATAACTAACCTTTTGCTGGGAACATATTTTCACTTTATCTTTTGTTATACGTTGATTTTTTCAAATAGTATCGTGATAATCGTGATTGTAGATTAGATTATGGATGATTTATATATGCTTGCCCAGAAACAATAACTACGTGCATTATCTCATATGTATTAACTATTGGAAATTTACAATACAGATGTACATGTATTTTTATTTAGTACATTTATACTTATTGAATAAAAGCCAAATTACCTAAAATGTCAATTACGGTCAGGACTCAATAATCTAAAAAAAGCCACCCTTTGAATCGGTGGATAAAACATTGCTGATGTGGCCGAGAGGCTCTATCAGAATTACCAAGCCTTTTTGATGGGTAAATTTTCTAGTACAGTAGACGCTCGCAATTTAGAAATCTCAGAAATTCGAATCTTCCAGAAATTAGAATTAGAGTTTGCAGTACATTAAGAACTTTGAATTCTAATTTCAGAGCGTGTTTTTTATTGTTTCGCTTTGACCACAGGAAAACTCCTTTTTAGTTGTATTTTGTTTGAATAAAGTAAAACTTAAAAGGGGAATCACTAATTTATCTACATATGTTATTCGCTAGTTTGTTTGAACAAAGTAGAACTTAAAAGGGGAATCACCAATTTATCTGTTACCCGCCCAGAAATTAGAATTACCTTAAAAACAAAGTGGGTCCAATTTCCGAGCGTCTACTGTACTACCATGAAGCTCAGGTAAGGATACCAAATGTATATTTGGTTTGATTCAAGAGCCCATTCAGTATATTGAAAGTTAAACATAAATAATCTGAATACAATTGCACCAGTTTTACGGTTCTCAAATGCCAAAATGCGATCTTCTCTAACCTACTATAAGTAGTAGATTTTCCCCACTCACGTTAAAGTAGTAGTAGTTGTTTTTCCTACACTTTTGATGGATTGTGTGTTATCTTGCCGCTGTTGGATGAATCTGAAATCCAAATGAAAATGACTTGGGCCATTCTATAATAAGGTAACGATTATCGAGCCCTAACCGCCAAAATAACGTAATCCACATTTTTTTCAAAATTTTCTTTTTGATGCAGAAATGTTCCTAGTTCATCTACACCTTTTCAAGTTTATGATGAGAAAATGTAAATTCATATTGAGAAAGCTTAGAACAGCTGTGTGGAATGTAGTTGTTTTGACACACTTTTATATTTCATATTTGCTCTGCAGATCGCACAGTTATCTTTAAATTCCATTTTATTTACATATATGGGTGACCAACTCAATATTTTATTATTTTTTTAATTTCAATCAAACCTTAAATAAAAAAAAAAAATTGTTTAATTCAAACAAAAACGGAGTGTACGTATTTTCTCATTATGAATTTACGTTTTCCCATTATCAATTTATATATTGTCATTATGAACTTACATTTCTCATTATCAATTTATATTTTCTCGTTATGAATTCACATTTCTCATTAATAATAATAATAGATTGGCGCTTACACATATGTTAGTGTTTGGCCGAGCTTCTCCTCCGATTTGTGGCGTGCGCCTTGATGTTATCACACAAAAGGGGAGGGACCTACAGTTTAAAGCCGACTCCGAACGGCGATTGTATTTTTGTGAGAAGCTTTTTCATGGCAGAAATACCCTCGGAGGTTTGCCATTGCCTGCCGAGGGGTGACCGCTGTTAAGAAAAAACCTTTTTTCTAATTTTTTTTTTTTTTCGACGTTGCTCTGACCAGGGCTTGAACCTAGGCCTGCGGAGTGGAAGCGCGCACTGCTTACCACTACACCACAGCGGCCACATTTCTCATCAATTTTTATTTTCTCATTATAAACTTGAAAAGGTGTAGATGCATTTCTGCATAAAAAAAAAATTTTGAAAAAAATGTCGCTTACGTTATTTTGGCGGTTAAGGCTCGATATGCATATGCCATTTTGTTCATACATACATATGTATGTAAATTCGGGATCTATGTATGTAGACACAAACACGATAAATAAGCTTAGGTTCTTGTTAACTCAAAAGGTCCGAGCAAAGATTGTTTTTTGTACAGAAGTCACTCGACACAATTATACCTTTCCCTAGCGACCCCTGACTCGTCACACTATATCAGTCGAGACGGTAGATAGCCAACTATCTGCGTGCACGTCAATCGTCAGTTGAATTCTAAAATACTAAACATAAGCCGCCTAGAATTAAAGATAAAGTACTCTACCCGACGTTGTTTAACTTCTACATACATGGCCAAACTCGCTCATCCAGCAGCCGGAGCCAACTGAGGCATTTCTCCCGTCTTATCGTTACTGCATCACATTCGAGGAGTATGTGCTCAGAAAATCAGATGCATTGTCACAGAACTGGTATAATTCACTACACTAGATTCAGAGTTTGTGTAGGTGACTTTTTAATCAGCAACGGCCTGTTAAGATTCCGGTAAGAATTCTAAATTTGTTCTTTGGAACTCTCCACGCCCTCGTGCACCAATGAAAATTTGATTTCATGAGATTGATTGTCGCTTAATATTAGAATGTTTTCGTTGCGATATTTTCGCTGAAGATGGACTTCTGCACACAGACTGATGGCGTGGATCTCCGCTTGGGATATACCCGGAAGTTTACCCATGGGAACTGAGATGCTTGATTCGAAGTCTCCGATCCCTTCCGGAGTTTCGGAGCCATCTGTCTACCAAATTTGGGGGTGCGACTGGGATATTTATTGATACTTAAAGCGTTCCAGCTTGCTTTATTCCCTAATTCTTTTTTGAAGTATCAATTGTATAAAACTGCTGCCTACTGTGGGTTCTGGTAATCTTGTTAGGTTGTGGCGCATTCAGTATCTTACATCTGCAAGGGAATCTTAAACCCATAAAGTACTTAACATATTTCTGTAGTTCAATTTATTTTCATTAGATACTGGTATAAATACAGATTATTGAATTGGTCTAAAATTTTACTTTTACAAGTACACATGTACTTAATTGCATAATGTGAATGTAAGCTGCAACATGATCGTGCAGCAATTATAAACCAATACGCGCCGGAGTACGTCTCGGTGTAGCACCACCAGGCGTTATAATTTCTTGTTTCGGCGTCATTTGCTCCTCGCGTTGTGCTGCCTGCAATTTGCGCTCCTCCATTTGCTCCTGCGCCAATTGCATTTGAGTTTCCATTTCTTTTAAATGCTCAGCAGCCTGCTTCTTTTTCTCACGCCCACTGCGGCCGGTCTCCTTTACAGAAAAAAACATAGGACCCAACTCTGCCAGCCAATAGCCATCGACAGCCGTAGCACACTGCATATACTCCTTAGCGGTCATCACAAGCTCATGATACACAACGTAGTCGGGTGTTGTGCCAAGACCATACAGCGCCGAGGTGGGATGCAGGTGGCAAGGCATGCCTGTACGCAAGTTAACATACTCGCCGATGCCTTTGAGACGCGCTGCCTGATAGAAATATGCCGAACAAATGCATTTGCGCACAATATCCCAATCAGTGCCGCATGATTTTACATTAAGCTTTTGCTGTACCATGATGTCCTTGAGCTGTTGACGTACTTCGCGTACTTTGCGCATTGCCTTAACGTGTATGAAATGCTCATTGCACCAACTGGAATTGTAACTGCAAGAAGAGAAAAGAAGAAACCAGTTAATCACAGAATTCAAATCTCGAATTTACATCATTTACTTATTTTGCTTCCATTGCAGGTACACGTTGAGGTAAGTGAGATGGTCGGATTCCGGCACTTGGAACTTCTCGCGCACTCCGTCTGCCTCCTCTTCACGTCCCTTTGGCCGATAGAAAATGGATGGAACGGAAAGCATGGACACTGAAATGGCAGGTTAAAATCAATACACTCCTCCAATATATCGCACATCAATTGAAAGTCAAGAAAACCCACCTATTATAAGCACTTCCGCGCTGCACTCCATTTGACAGGAAACAATCAACATTTGGCACTGCGGTGGATCGAGCGGGAATTCAGCCATCTGCCGTCCGAGCGGCGTCAGTGCACCAGTGTGATCCAGCGCACCAAGTATCCACAGCTGATACAACGAGTTGAGTATATTATCCTGAGGCGGGGGATCCATAAAGTGAAATTGCAGCAAATCCACCACACCTAGCGACTTAAGCAACAGCACTGTATTCGCTAAATTAGTACGCTGTATCTCAGGTACTGTCAACGCCAGTAAATCCTCTTTGTATTGACGTTGTGTGTAGAGGCGAAAAGCCTGTCCGGGACCTGTACGCCCGGCACGACCCGAACGCTGATTGGCGTTCGCCTGTGAAATAGGATAAATTTGCAACGCATCCATACCGATACGTGGGTTGTAGACTTTCAGCTTACAGTAACCCGAATCGATAACGTATATGATGCCATCCACGGTCAGGGAAGTTTCCGCGATATTTGTAGCCACCACACATTTGCGCAAACCCTCTGGTGATTTTTGGAATATTTTCGCTTGCAAATCAGAGGGTAATTGTGAGTATATCGGCAGTATGGATAGCTCAGGTGCATTGTCGATTTCGGCTAAGCGCTCGGCAAGCACTTCGCATGTTACTTCGATGTCTTCTTGGCCCGGCATAAATAGTAACATATCACCTTCGTTGGGTGTGAGATGCACTTGTAGCGCCTGCTTAACTGCTGACTCGACATAGTCCTCACAAGTGTTTTTACTGAACATTACATCGACGGGAAATGTACGCCCAGGAATCGTAAACGTAGGTACATTGCCAAAGAATGTAGCGAATTTTGTGGAATCCATTGTGGCCGAAGTGACGATCAGCTTTAGATCATGGCGTCTAGCAACAATCTGGAAGAGAGAAAGAAATAGTAAGAATCAAGAAAAAACTTGGAGCGAAAAGTTTAAAATTAAGAAATTAATTGTGTTCCTATGCACATCCATGCAATAAAGAACTTACGGCATGAAACACACCAAAAGATTGATGACAGAAACTCTTTACTTAAAAACTTCTTTAGTTCTTCAGGAGAGTTCTTACCGAGCCGTTTTTAGCGCACTCGCGTCTGGCTTCCCACGTCGGTCAGGTTCACACTGAGTCATTCCAGCGCATTGTGAGAGAATCGTCTTAAATAATCACCCTCATTGCGAGAGTCGTGTGGAATGCAAGTCGTTTTTCGAGAGTCGAATCGTATCGAAAATTTCCCGTCATTGCCTAAAATTTCCACTCGACTAGTGTATTAAAACGAAAAAACTTGGCAGCACTGTATAGTTTTCGACGACTTTCGTCGTTTACTTATTTCAGCACGACTGTAGACAATGCTAGTGTTGTCGAGTCGTGAAATTTTGTCTAATTTACGACTTACGCAATGAGGCTGAATAGCACTGAACATGTCGAAAGCCTTGTTGTTGTTGTTGTAGCGGCTACAACAACCCCGCCCAGATCGGTTTAATGTCTCAGTCGTTGTCGTCAAGCTCAACTAACGGGAGACCCAGGAAGCGTGCAGCTTCTGTTGGGTCTGTCCACAGGGACAGAGGTGTTAGTTGTGTGGGGTTTTCCGGGCATGCGAAGAGATGTTTCGAGTCGTGGGGTGTCTCTCCGCATGCCGGACATGTGTTGGGCACATCTGCATCCAACCTGCTCAGGTATGAGTTTAACCTGCTGCAGTAGCCAGAGCGAAGTTGGGCTATTGTGGTTCTGGTCTCCCGAGGCAGATCAAGCTCCGTCTCGTCTATGTCCGGTGGTTGTGTGCCTAGAACGGCATTCACAGGTCTGGAGTCCATATAACTCGAGACTGAGTCCCTGTGAATGTCGTTTAGGATCTGTCGGTAAGTAGTCGGGTCCAGAGGTTGTTTTATGAACCTCTGGACTTCATTCGTCAGTTCGTATAGATGCCTTCTGACGTGCCT